>JANLBV010000032.1:2500-237500 GCA_029849275.1 Papilio elwesi | reverse complement strand
TCTACCAATCACTCGACCAACTACTCGACCAATCGCTCGACCAACTACTCGACCAACTACTCGACCAACTACTCGACCAACTACTCGACCGACCACTCGACCGACTAGTCGACCAATCACTCGACCAATCACTCGACCAATCACTCGACCAACTACTCGACCAACTACTCGACCAACTACTCGACCAACTACTCGACCAACTACTCGACCAATCACTCGACCAACTACTCGACCAACTACTCGACCATATACTCGACCAACTACTTGACCAATTACTCGACCAACTACTCGACCAACTACTCGACCAACTACTCGACCGACCACTCGACCGACTAGTCGACCAATCACTCGACCAATCACTCGACCAATCACTCGACCAACTACTCGACCAACTACTCGACCAACTACTCGACCAACTGCTCGACCAACTACTAGACCAATCACTCGACAAACTACTCGCCAACTACTCGACCAACTACTCGACCAACTACTCGACCAACTACTCGACCAACTACTCTACCAACTACTCGACCAACTACTCGACAAACTACTGGACCAACTACTCGACCGACTACTCGACCAACTACTTGACCAACTACTCGACCAAGTACTCGACCATCTACTCGACCAACTACTTGACCAACTACTCGACCAACTACTCGACCAACTACTCGACCAACTACTCGAGCAATCACTCGCCCAACTACTCAACCAACTACTCTACCAATCACTCGACCAACTACTCGACCAATCACCCGACCAACTACTCGACCAACTACTCGACCAACTACTCGACTAACTACTCGACCGACCACTCGACCAACTACTCGACCAACTACTCGACCAACTACTCGACCAACTACTCGACCAACTACTCGACCAACTACTCGACCAACTACTCGACCAACTACTCGACCGACCACTCTACTGACTACTCGACCAATCACTCGACCAACTACTCGCCAACTACTCGACCAACTACTCGACCAACTACTCGACCAACTACTCGACCAACTACTCGACCAACTACTCGACCAACTACTCGACCGACTACTCGACTAATCACTCGACCAACTACTCGACCAACTACTTGTCCAACTACTCAACCAACTACTCGACCAACTACTCGACCAACTACTCGACCAATCGCTCGACCAACTACTCGACCAACTACTCGACCAACTACTCGACCAACTACTCGACCAACTACTCGACCAACTACTCGACCAACTACTCGACCAACTACTCGACCGACTACTCGACTAATCACTCGACCAACTACTCGACCAACTACTCGACCAACTACTCGACCAACTACTCGACCAACTACTCGACCAACTACTCGACCAACTACTCGACCAATCACTCGACCAACTACTCGACCAATCGCTCGACCAACTACTCGACCAACTACTCGACCGGCCACTCGACCTACCACTTGGCCACTCTCTCAAACAACTACTCGACCACCTACTTGACCTACCACTCGAGCAACTACTCGACCAACTACTCGACCAACTAGTCGACCAATCACTCGACCAACTACTCGACCAACTAGTCGACCAACCACTCTACCGACCACTCGACCAATCACTCGACCAACTACTCAACCAACCACTCGATCAACCAGTCGACCAACAAGTCGTCTTACTAGTCGTCCAACCAGTCGATTAACTACTCGACTACCTACTCGACCAACTACTCGACCGACCACTCGACCGACCACTCGACCGACCACTCGACCAATAAATCGAACAACTACTCGACCAACTACTCGACCAACTACTCGACCAATAACTCGACCAACTACTCGACCAACTACTCGACCAACTACTAGACCATCTACTCGACCAACTACTCGACCAACTACTCGACCAACTACTCGACCAATCACTCGACCAACTACTAGACCAACTACTCGACTAACTACTCAACCAACTACTCGACCAATCACTCGACCAACTACTCGACCAACTACTCGACCAACTACTCGACCAACTACTCGACCAACTACTCGACCAACTACTCGACCAACTACTCGACCGACCACTCTACCGACTACTCGACCAATCACTCGACCAACTACTCGCCAACTACTCGACCAACTACTCGACCAACTACTCGACCAACTACTCGACCAACTACTCTACCAACTACTCGACCAACTACTCGACCAACTACTCGACCAACTACTCGACCGACTACTCGACCAACTACTTGACCAACTACTCGACCAAGTACTCGACCATCTACTCGACCAACTACTTGACCAACTACTCGACCAACTACTCGACCAACTACTCGACCAACTACTCGACCAACTACTCGACCAACTACTCGACCGACCACTCTACCGACTACTCGACCAATCACTCGACCAACTACTCGCCAACTACTCGACCAACTACTCGACCAACTACTCGACCAACTACTCGACCAACTACTCTACCAACTACTCGACCAACTACTCGACCAACTACTCGACCAACTACTCGACCGACTACTCGACCAACTACTTGACCAACTACTCGACCAAGTACTCGACCATCTACTCGACCAACTACTTGACCAACTACTCGACCAACTACTCGACCAACTACTCGACCAACTACTCGAGCAATCACTCGACCAACTACTCAACCAACTACTCTACCAATCACTCGACCAACTACTCGACCAATCACTCGACCAACTACTCGACCAACTACTCGACCAACTACTCGACTAACTACTCGACCGACCACTCGACCAACTACTCGACCAACTACTCGACCAACTACTCTACCAACTACTCGACCAACTACTCGACCAACTACTCGACCAACTACTCGACCGACTACTCGACCAACCACTTGACCAACTACTCGACCAAGTACTCGACCATCTACTCGACCAACTACTTGACCAACTACTCGCCCAACTACTCAACCAACTACTCTACCAATCACTCGACCAACTACTCGACCAATCACTCGACCAACTACTCGACCAACTACTCGACCAACTACTCGACTAACTACTCGACCGACCACTCGACCAACTACTCGACCAACTACTCGACCAACTACTCGACCAACTACTCGACCAACTACTCGACCAACTACTCGACCAACTACTCGACCAACTACTCGACCGACCACTCTACTGACTACTCGACCAATCACTCGACCAACTACTCGCCAACTACTCGACCAACTACTCGACCAACTACTCGACCAACTACTCGACCAACTACTCGACCAACTACTCGACCAACTACTCGACCGACTACTCGACTAATCACTCGACCAACTACTCGACCAACTACTTGTCCAAGTACTCAACCAACTACTCGACCAACTACTCGACCAACTACTCGACCAATCGCTCGACCAACTACTCGACCAACTACTCGACCAACTACTCGACCAACTACTCGACCAACTACTCGACCGACCACTCGACCGACTACTCCACCAATCACTCGACCAACTACTAGACCAACTACTCGACCAACTACTCGACCAACTACTCGACCAACTACTCGACCAACTACTCGACCGACCACTCTACTGACTACTCGACCAATCACTCGACCAACTACTCGCCAACTACTCGACCAACTACTCGACCAACTACTCGACCAACTACTCGACCAACTACTCGACCAACTACTCGACCAACTACTCGACCAACTACTCGACCGACTACTCGACTAATCACTCGACCAACTACTCGACCAACTACTCGACCAACTACTCGACCAACTACTCGACCAACTACTCGACCAACTAGTCGACCAATCACTCGACCAACTACTCGACCAACTAGTCGACCAACCACTCTACCGACCACTCGACCAATCACTCGACCAACTACTCAACCAACCACTCGACCAACCAGTCGACCAACAAGTCGTCTTACTAGTCGTCCAACCAGTCGATTAACTACTCGACTACCTACTCGACCAACTACTCGACCGTCCACTCGACCGACCACTCGACCGACCACTCGACCAATAAATCGAACAACTACTCGACCAACTACTCGACCAACAACTCGACCAATAACTCGACCAACTACTCGACCAACTACTCGACCAACTACTAGACCATCTACTCGACCAACTACTCGACCAACTACTCGACCAACTACTCGTCCAATCACTCGACCAACTACTAGACCAACTACTCGACTAACTACTCAACCAACTACTCGACCAATCACTCGACCAACTACTCGACCAACTACTCGACCAACTACTCGACCAACTACTCGACCAACTACTCGACCAACTACTCGACCAACTACTCGACCGACTACTCGACTAATCACTCGACCAACTACTCGACCAACTACTTGTCCAACTACTCAACCAACTACTCGACCAACTACTCGACCAACTACTCGACCAATCGCTCGACCAACTACTCGACCAACTACTCGACCAACTACTCGACCAACTACTCGACCAACTACTCGACCGACCACTCGACCGACTACTCCACCAATCACTCGACCAACTACTAGACCAACTACTCGACTAACTACTCGACCAACTACTCGACCAACTACTCGACCAACTACTCGACCGACCACTCTACCGACTACTCGACCAATCACTCGACCAACTACTCGCCAACTACTCCACCAACTACTCGACCAACTACTCGACCAACTACTCGACCAACTACTCTACCAACTACTCGACCAACTACTCGACCAACTACTCGACCAACTACTCGACCGACTACTCGACCAACTACTTGACCAACTACTCGACCAAGTACTCGACCATCTACTCGACCAACTACTTGACCAACTACTCGACCAACTACTCGACCAACAACTCGACCAACTACTCGACCAACTACGCGACCAACTACTCGACCGACCACTCTACCGACTACTCGACCAATCACTCGACCAACTACTCGACAACTACTCGACCAACTACTCGACCAACTACTCGACCAACTACTCGACCAACTACTCTACCAACTACTCGACCAACTACTCGACCAACTACTCGACCAACTACTCGACCGACTACTCGACCAACTACTTGACCAACTACTCGACCAAGTACTCGACCATCTACTCGACCAACTACTTGACCAACTACTCGACCAACTACTCGACCAACTACTCGACCAACTACTCGAGCAATCACTCGACCAACTACTCAACCAACTACTCTACCAATCACTCGACCAACTACTCGACCAATCACTCGACCAACTACTCGACCAACTACTCGACCAACTACTCGACTAACTACTCGACCGACCACTCGACCAACTACTCGACCAACTACTCGACCAACTACTCTACCAACTACTCGACCAACTACTCGACCAACTACTCGACCAACTACTCGACCGACTACTCGACCAACCACTTGACCAACTACTCGACCAAGTACTCGACCATCTACTCGACCAACTACTTGACCAACTACTCGCCCAACTACTCAACCAACTACTCTACCAATCACTCGACCAACTACTCGACCAATCACTCGACCAACTACTCGACCAACTACTCGACCAACTACTCGACTAACTACTCGACCGACCACTCGACCAACTACTCGACCAACTACTCGACCAACTACTCGACCAACTACTCGACCAACTACTCGACCAACTACTCGACCAACTACTCGACCAACTACTCGACCGACCACTCTACTGACTACTCGACCAATCACTCGACCAACTACTCGCCAACTACTCGACCAACTACTCGACCAACTACTCGACCAACTACTCGACCAACTACTCGACCAACTACTCGACCAACTACTCGACCGACTACTCGACTAATCACTCGACCAACTACTCGACCAACTACTTGTCCAACTACTCAACCAACTACTCGACCAACTACTCGACCAACTACTCGACCAATCGCTCGACCAACTACTCGACCAACTACTCGACCAACTACTCGACCAACTACTCGACCAACTACTCGACCGACCACTCGACCGACTACTCCACCAATCACTCGACCAACTACTAGACCAACTACTCGACCAACTACTCGACCAACTACTCGACCAACTACTCGACCAACTACTCGACCGACCACTCTACTGACTACTCGACCAATCACTCGACCAACTACTCGCCAACTACTCGACCAACTACTCGACCAACTACTCGACCAACTACTCGACCAACTACTCGACCAACTACTCGACCAACTACTCGACCGACTACTCGACTAATCACTCGACCAACTACTCGACCAACTACTCGACCAACTACTCGACCAACTACTCGACCAACTACTCGACCAACTACTCGACCAACTAGTCGACCAATCACTCGACCAACTACTCGACCAACTAGTCGACCAACCACTCTACCGACCACTCGACCAATCACTCGACCAACTACTCAACCAACCACTCGACCAACCAGTCGACCAACAAGTCGTCTTACTAGTCGTCCAACCAGTCGATTAACTACTCGACTACCTACTCGACCAACTACTCGACCGACCACTCGACCGACCACTCGACCGACCACTCGACCAATAAATCGAACAACTACTCGACCAACTACTCGACCAACTACTCGACCAATAACTCGACCAACTACTCGACCAACTACTCGACCAACTACTAGACCATCTACTCGACCAACTACTCGACCAACTACTCGACCAACTACTCGACCAATCACTCGACCAACTACTAGACCAACTACTCGACTAACTACTCAACCAACTACTCGACCAATCACTCGACCAACTACTCGACCAACTACTCGATCAACTACTCGACCAACTACTCGACCAACTACTCGACCAACTACTCGACCAACTACTCGACCGACCACTCTACCGACTACTCGACCAATCACTCGACCAACTACTCGCCAACTACTCAACCAACTACTCTACCAATCACTCGACCAACTACTCGACCAATCACTCGACCAACTACTCGACCAACTACTCGACCAACTACTCGACTAACTCCTCGACCGACCACTCGACCAACTACTCGACCAACTACTCGACCAACTACTCGACCAACTACTCGACCAACTACTCGACCAACTACTCGACCAACTACTCGACCGACCACTCTACTGACTACTCGACCAATCACTCGACCAACTACTCGCCAACTACTCGACCAACTACTCGACCAACTACTCGACCAACTACTCGACCAACTACTCGACCAACTACTCGACCAACTACTCGACCGACTACTCGACTGATCACTCGACCAACTACTCGACCAACTACTTGTCCAACTACTCAACTAACTACTCGACCAACTACTCGACCAACTACTCGACCAATCGCTCGACCAACTACTCGACCAACTACTCGACCAACTACTCGACCAACTACTCGACCAACTACTCGACCAACTACTCGACCGACCACTCGACCGACTACTCCACCAATCACTCGACCAACTACTAGACCAACTACTCGACCAACTACTCGACCAACTACTCGACCAACTACTCGAGCAACTACTCGACCGACCACTCTACTGTCTACTCGACCAATCACTCGACCAACTACTCGCCAACTACTCGACCAACTACTCGACCAACTACTCGACCAACTACTCGACCAACTACTCGACCAACTACTCGACCAACTTCTCGACCGACTACTCGACTAATCACTCGACCAACTACTCGACCAACTACTCGACCAACTACTCAACCAACTACTCGACCAACTACTCGACCAACTATTCGACCAATCGCTCGACCAACTACTCGACCAACTACTCGACCAACTACTCGACTAACTACTCGACCGACCACTCGACCAACTACTCGACCAACTACTCGACCAACTACTCTACCAACTACTCGACCAACTACTCGACCAACTACTCGACCAACTACTCGACCGACTACTCGACCAACCACTTGACCAACTACTCGACCAAGTACTCGACCATCTACTCGACCAACTACTTGACCAACTACTCGCCCAACTACTCAACCAACTACTCTACCAATCACTCGACCAACTACTCGACCAATCACTCGACCAACTACTCGACCAACTACTCGACCAACTACTCGACTAACTACTCGACCGACCACTCGACCAACTACTCGACCAACTACTCGACCAACTACTCGACCAACTACTCGACCAACTACTCGACCAACTACTCGACCAACTACTCGACCAACTACTCGACCGACCACTCTACTGACTACTCGACCAATCACTCGACCAACTACTCGCCAACTACTCGACCAACTACTCGACCAACTACTCGACCAACTACTCGACCAACTACTCGACCAACTACTCGACCAACTACTCGACCGACTACTCGACTAATCACTCGACCAACTACTCGACCAACTACTTGTCCAACTACTCAACCAACTACTCGACCAACTACTCGACCAACTACTCGACCAATCGCTCGACCAACTACTCGACCAACTACTCGACCAACTACTCGACCAACTACTCGACCAACTACTCGACCGACCACTCGACCGACTACTCCACCAATCACTCGACCAACTACTAGACCAACTACTCGACCAACTACTCGACCAACTACTCGACCAACTACTCGACCAACTACTCGACCGACCACTCTACTGACTACTCGACCAATCACTCGACCAACTACTCGCCAACTACTCGACCAACTACTCGACCAACTACTCGACCAACTACTCGACCAACTACTCGACCAACTACTCGACCAACTACTCGACCGACTACTCGACTAATCACTCGACCAACTACTCGACCAACTACTCGACCAACTACTCGACCAACTACTCGACCAACTACTCGACCAACTACTCGACCAACTAGTCGACCAATCACTCGACCAACTACTCGACCAACTAGTCGACCAACCACTCTACCGACCACTCGACCAATCACTCGACCAACTACTCAACCAACCCCTCGACCAACCAGTCGACCAACAAGTCGTCTTACTAGTCGTCCAACCAGTCGATTAACTACTCGACTACCTACTCGACCAACTACTCGACCGACCACTCGACCGACCACTCGACCGACCACTCGACCAATAAATCGAACAACTACTCGACCAACTACTCGACCAACTACTCGACCAATAACTCGACCAACTACTCGACCAACTACTCGACCAACTACTAGACCATCTACTCGACCAACTACTCGACCAACTACTCGACCAACTACTCGACCAATCACTCGACCAACTACTAGACCAACTACTCGACTAACTACTCAACCAACTACTCGACCAATCACTCGACCAACTACTCGACCAACTACTCGATCAACTACTCGACCAACTACTCGACCAACTACTCGACCAACTACTCGACCAACTACTCGACCGACCACTCTACCGACTACTCGACCAATCACTCGACCAACTACTCGCCAACTACTCAACCAACTACTCTACCAATCACTCGACCAACTACTCGACCAATCACTCGACCAACTACTCGACCAACTACTCGACCAACTACTCGACTAACTCCTCGACCGACCACTCGACCAACTACTCGACCAACTACTCGACCAACTACTCGACCAACTACTCGACCAACTACTCGACCAACTACTCGACCAACTACTCGACCGACCACTCTACTGACTACTCGACCAATCACTCGACCAACTACTCGCCAACTACTCGACCAACTACTCGACCAACTACTCGACCAACTACTCGACCAACTACTCGACCAACTACTCGACCAACTACTCGACTGACTACTCGACTAATCACTCGACCAACTACTCGACCAACTACTTGTCCAACTACTCAACTAACTACTCGACCAACTACTCGACCAACTACTCGACCAATCGCTCGACCAACTACTCGACCAACTACTCGACCAACTACTCGACCAACTACTCGACCAACTACTCGACCAACTACTCGACCGACCACTCGACCGACTACTCCACCAATCACTCGACCAACTACTAGACCAACTACTCGACCAACTACTCGACCAACTACTCGACCAACTACTCGAGCAACTACTCGACCGACCACTCTACTGTCTACTCGACCAATCACTCGACCAACTACTCGCCAACTACTCGACCAACTACTCGACCAACTACTCGACCAACTACTCGACCAACTACTCGACCAACTACTCGACCAACTTCTCGACCGACTACTCGACTAATCACTCGACCAACTACTCGACCAACTACTCGACCAACTACTCAACCAACTACTCGACCAACTACTCGACCAACTATTCGACCAATCGCTCGACCAACTACTCGACCAACTACTCGACCAACTACTAGACCAACTACTCGACCAACTACTCAACCAACTACTCGACCAACTACTCGACCAACTACTCGACCAACTACTCGACCAACTACTCGGCCAACTACTCGAGCAATCACTCGACCAACTACTCAACCAACTACTCGACCAATCACTCGACCAACTACTCGATCAACTACTTGATCAACTACTCGACCAACTACTCGACCAACTACTCAAGCAGTCACTCCACCAACTACTCGACCAACTACTCGACCAACTACTCGACCAACTACTTGACCAACTACTCGACCAAGTACTCGACCAACTACTCGACCAACTACTCGAGCAGTCACTCGACCAACTACTCGACCAACTACTCGACCAACCACTCGACCGACCACTCGACCAACTACTCGACCAACTACTCGACCAACCAGTCGACCAACCAGTCGACCAACAAGTCGACTAATCACTCGACCAACTACTCGACCAACTACTCGACCAACTACTCGACCAACTACTAGACCAATCACTCGACCAACTACTCGACCAACTACTCGACCATCTACTCGACCAACTACTTGACCAACTACTCGACCAACTACTCGACCAACTACTCGACCAACTACTCGAGCAATCACTCGACCAACTACTCAACCAACTACTCTACCAATCACTCGACCAACTACTCGACCAATCGCTCGACCAACTACTCGACCAACTATTCGACCAACTACTCGACCAACTACTCTACCAATCACTCGACCAACTACTCGACCAACTACTCGACCAAACACTCGACCAACTTCTCGACCAACTACTCGACCAACTACTCGACCAACTACTCGACCAACTACTCGACCAACTACTCAACCGACTACTCGACCAACTACTCGACCAACTACTCGACCAACTACTCGACCAACTACTCGAGCAATCACTCGACCAACTACTCGAACAACTACTCGACCAATCACTCGACCAACTACTCGACCAACTACTCGACCGACCACTCGACCGACCACTCGATCAACCACTCGACCAACTACTCAACCATCTACTCGACCAAATACTCGACCATTTACTTGACCAACTACTCGAACAACTACTCGACCAACTAGTCGACCAACTACTTGAGCAACTACTCGACCAACTACTCGACCAACTACTCGACCAATCACTCGACCAACTACTCGCCAACTACTCGACCAACTACTCGACCAACTACTCGACCAACTACTCGACCAACTACTCGACCAACTACTCGACCAACTTCTCGACCGACTACTCGACTAATCACTCGACCAACTACTCGACCAACTACTCGACCAACTACTCAACCAACTACTCGACCAACTACTCGACCAACTACTCGACCAATCGCTCGACCAACTACTCGACCAACTACTCGACCAACTACTCTACCAACTACTCGACCAACTACTCGACCAACTACTCGACCGACCACTCGACCGACTACTCCACCAATCACTCGACCAACTACTAGACCAACTACTCGACCAACTACTCAAACAACTACTCGACCAACTACTCGACCAACTACTCGACCAACTACTCGACCAACTACTCGGCCAACTACTCGAGCAATCACTCGACCAACTACTCAACCAACTACTCGACCAATCACTCGACCAACTACTCGATCAACTACTTGATCAACTACTCGACCAACTACTCGACCAACTACTCAAGCAGTCACTCGACCAACTACTCGACCAACTACTCGACCAACTACTCGACCAACTACTTGACCAACTACTCGACCAAGTACTCGACCAACTACTCGACCAACTACTCGAGCAGTCACTCGACCAACTACTCGACCAACTACTCGACCAACAACTCGACCGACCACTCGACCAACTACTCGACCAACTACTCGACCAACCAGTCGACCAACCAGTCGACCAACAAGTCGACTAATCACTCGACCAACTACTCGACCAACTACTCGACCAACTACTCGACCAACTACTAGACCAATCACTCGACCAACTACTCGACCAACTACTCGACCATCTACTCGACCAACTACTTGACCAACTACTCGATCAACTACTCGACCAACTACTCGACCAACTACTCGAGCAATCACTCGACCAACTACTCAACCAACTACTCTACCAATCACTCGACCAACTACTCGACCAATCGCTCGACCAACTACTCGACCAACTACTCGACCAACTACTCGACCAACTACTCTACCAATCACTCGACCAACTACTCGACCAACTACTCGACCAAACACTCGACCAACTTCTCGACCAACTACTCGACCAACTACTCGACCAACTACTCGACCAATTACTCGACCAACTACTCGACCGACTACTCGACCAACTACTCGACCAACTACTCGACCAACTACTCGACCAACTACTCGAGCAATCACTCGACCAACTACTCGAACAACTACTCGACCAATCACTCGACCAACTACTCGACCAACTACTCGACCGACCACTCGACCGACCACTCGACCAACCACTCGACCAACTACTCAACCATCTACTCGACCAAATACTCGACCAACTACTTGACCAACTACTCGAACAACTACTCGACCAACTAGTCGACCAACTACTTGAGCAACTACTCGACCAACTACTCGACCAACTACTCGACCAACTACTCGACCAACTACTCAACCAACTACTCGACCAACTACTCGACCAACTACTCGACCAACTACTCGACCAACTACTCGGCCAACTACTCGAGCAATCACTCGACCAACTACTCAACCAACTACTCGACCAATCACTCGACCAACTACTCGACCAACTACTTGATCAACTACTCGACCAACTACTCGACCAACTACTCAAGCAGTCACTCGACCAACTACTCGACCAACTACTCGACCAACTACTCGAGCAATCACTCGACCAACTACTCAACCAACTACTCTACCAATCACTCGACCAACTACTCGACCAATCGCTCGACCAACTACTCGACCAACTACTCTACCAATCACTCGACCAACTACTCGACCAACTACTCGACCAACCACTCGACCAACTACTCGACCAACTACTCGACCAACTACTCGACCAACTACTCGACCAACTACTCGACCAACTACTCGAACGACTACTCGACCAACTACTCGACCAACTACTCGACCAACTACTCGACCAACTACTCGAGCAATCACTCGACCAACTACTCGAACAACTACTCGACCAATCACTCGACCAACTACTCGACCAACTACTCGACCGACCACTTGACCGACCACTCGACCAACCACTCGACCAACTACTCAACCATCTACTCGACCAAATACTCGACCAACTACTTGACCAACTACTCGAACAACTACTCGACCAACTAGTCGACCAACTACTTGAGCAACTACTCGACCAACTACTCGACCAACTACTCGACCAACTACTCGACCAACTACTCGACCCACTACTTGACCAACTACTCGACCAACTACTCGACCAACTACTCGACCAATCACTCGACCAACTACTCGACCAATCGCTCGACCAACTACTCGACCAACTACTCGACCAACTACTCGACCGACCACTCGACCTACCACTTGGCCACTCTCTCGACCAACTACTCGACCACCTACTTGACCTACCACTCGAGCAACTACTCGACCAACTACTCGACCAACTAGTCGACCAATCACTCGACCAACTACTCGACCAACTAGTCGACCAACCACTCTACCGACCACTCGACCAATCACTCGACCAACTACTCAACCAACCACTCGACCAACCAGTCGACCAACAAGTCGTCTTACTAGTCGTCCAACCAGTCGATTAACTACTCGACTACCTACTCGACCAACTACTCGACCGACCACTCGACCGACCACTCGACCAATAACTCGAACAACTACTCTACCAACTACTCGACCGACCACTCTACCGACCACTCGACCAATCACTCGACCAACTACTCAACCAACCACTCGACCAACCAGTCGACCAACAAGTCGTCTTTCTAGTCGTCCAACCAGTCGATTAACTACTCGACTAGATACTCGACCGACTACTCGACCGACCACTCGACCGACCACTCGACCAATAACTCGAACAACTACTCGACCAACTACTCGACCAACTACTCGACCAATAACTCGACCAACTACTCGACCAACTACTCGACCAACTACTAGACCATCTACTCGACCAACTACTCGACCAACTACTCGACCAACTACTCGACCAATCACTCGACCAATTACTCGACCAACTACTCGACTAATTACTCAACCAACTACTCGACCAATCACTCGACCAACTACTCGACCAACTACTCGACCAACTACTCGACCAACTACTCGACCAAATACTCGACCAACTACTCGACCAACTACTCGACCAACTACTCGACCAACTACTCGAGCGACTACTCGACTAATCACTCGACCAACTACTCGACCAACTACTCGACCAACTACTCGACCAACTACTCGACCAACTACTCGACCAACTACTCGACCAACTACTAGACCATCTACTCGACCAACTACTCGACCAACTACTCGACCAACTACTCGACCAATCACTCGACCAATTACTCGACCAACTACTCGACTAATTACTCAACCAACTACTCGACCAATCACTCGACCAACTACTCGACCAACTACTCGACCAACTACTCGACCAACTACTCGACCAAATACTCGACCAACTACTCGACCAACTACTCGACAAACTACTCGACCAACTACTCGAGCGACTACTCGACTAATCACTCGACCAACTACTCGACCAACTACTCGACCAACTACTCGACCAACTACTCGACCGACTACTCGACCGACCACTCGACCGACCACTCGACCAATAACTCGAACAACTACTCGACCAACTACTCGACCAACTACTCGACCAATAACTCGACCAACTACTCGACCAACTACTCGACCAACTACTAGACCATCTACTCGACCAACTACTCGACCAACTACTCGACCAACTACTCGACCAATCACTCGACCAATTACTCGACCAACTACTCGACTAATTACTCAACCAACTACTCGACCAATCACTCGACCAACTACTCGACCAACTACTCGACCAACTACTCGACCAACTACTCGACCAAATACTCGACCAACTACTCGACCAACTACTCGACCAACTACTCGACCAACTACTCGAGCGACTACTCGACTAATCACTCGACCAACTACTCGACCAACTACTCGACCAACTACTCGACCAACTACTCGACCAACTACTCGACCAACTACTCGACCAACTACTAGACCATCTACTCGACCAACTACTCGACCAACTACTCGACCAACTACTCGACCAATCACTCGACCAATTACTCGACCAACTACTCGACTAATTACTCAACCAACTACTCGACCAATCACTCGACCAACTACTCGACCAACTACTCGACCAACTACTCGACCAACTACTCGACCAAATACTCGACCAACTACTCGACCAACTACTCGACAAACTACTCGACCAACTACTCGAGCGACTACTCGACTAATCACTCGACCAACTACTCGACCAACTACTCGACCAACTACTCGACCAACTACTCGACCAACTACTCGACCAACTACTCGACCAACTACTCGACCAACTACTCGACCAACTACTCGAACAATCACTCGACCAACTACTCGACCAATCGCTCGACCAACTACTCGACCAACTACTCGACCAACTACTCGACCGACCACTCGACCTACCACTTGGCCACTCTCTCAAACAACTACTCGACCACCTACTTGACCTACCACTCGAGCAACTACTCGACCAACTACTCGACCAACTAGTCGACCAACTACTCGACCAACTACTCGGCCAACTACTCGAGCAATCACTCGACCAACTACTCAACCAACTACTCGACCAATCACTCGACCAACTACTCGATCAACTACTTGATCAACTACTCGACCAACTACTCGACCAACTACTCAAGCAGTCACTCGACCAACTACTCGACCAACTACTAGACCAACTACTCGACCAACTACTTGACCAACTACTCGACCGAGTACTCGACCACCTACTCGACCAACTACTCGAGCAGTCACTCGACCAACTACTCGACCAACTACTCGACCAACCACTCGACCGACCACTCGACCAACTACTCGACCAACTACTCGACCAACCAGTCGACCAACCAGTCGACCAACAAGTCGACTAATCACTCGACCAACTACTCGACCAACTACTCGACCAACTACTCGACCAACTACTAGACCAATCACTCGACCAACTACTCGACCAACTACTCGACCATCTACTCGACCAACTACTTGACCAACTACTCGACCAACTACTCGACCAACTACTCGACCAACTACTCGAGCAATCACTCGACCAACTACTCAACCAACTACTCTACCAATCACTCGACCAACTACTCGACCAATCGCTCGACCAACTACTCGACCAACTACTCGACCAACTACTCTACCAATCACTCGACCAACTACTCGACCAACTACTCGACCAAACACTCGACCAACTTCTCGACCAACTACTCGACCAACTACTCGACCAACTACTCGACCAACTACTCGACCAACTACTCGACCGACTACTCGACCAACTACTCGACCAACTACTCGACCAACTACTCGACCAACTACTCGAGCAATCACTCGACCAACTACTCGAACAACTACTCGACCAATCACTCGACCAACTACTCGACCAACTACTCGACCGACCACTCGACCGACCACTCGACCAACTACTCGACCAACTACTCGACCAACTACTCGACCAACTTCTCGACCGACTACTCGACTAATCACTCGACCAACTACTCGACCAACTACTCGACCAACTACTCAACCAACTACTCGACCAACTACTCGACCAACTACTCGACCAATCGCTCGACCAACTACTCGACCAACTACTCGACCAACTTCTCGACCAACTACTCGACCAACTACTCGACCAACTACTCGACCGACCACTCGACCGACTACTCCACCAATCACTCCACCAACTACTAGACCAACTACTCGACCAACTACTCAACCAACTACTCGACCAACTACTCGACCAACTACTCGACCAACTACTCGACCAACTACTCGGCCAACTACTCGAGCAATCACTCGACCAACTACTCAACCAACTACTCGACCAATCACTCGACCAACTACTCGATCAACTACTTGATCAACTACTCGACCAACTACTCGACCAACTACTCAAGCAGTCACTCGACCAACTACTCGACCAACTACTCGACCAACTACTCGACCAACTACTTGACCAACTACTCGACCAAGTACTCGACCAACTACTCGACCAACTACTCGAGCAGTCACTCGACCAACTACTCGACCAACTACTCGACCAACCACTCGACCGACCACTCGACCAACTACTCGACCAACTACTCGACCAACCAGTCGACCAACCAGTCGACCAACAAGTCGACTAATCACTCGACCAACTACTCGACCAACTACTCGACCAACTACTCGACCAACTACTAGACCAATCACTCGACCAACTACTCGACCAACTACTCGACCATCTACTCGACCAACTACTTGACCAACTACTCGATCAACTACTCGACCAACTACTCGAGCAATCACTCGACCAACTACTCAACCAACTACTCTACCAATCACTCGACCAACTACTCGACCAATCGCTCGACCAACTACTCGACCAACTACTCGACCAACTACTCGACCAACTACTCTACCAATCACTCGACCAACTACTCGACCAACTACTCGACCAAACACTCGACCAACTTCTCGACCAACTACTCGACCAACTACTCGACCAACTACTCGACCAATTACTCGACCAACTACTCGACCGACTACTCGACCAACTACTCGACCAACTACTCGACCAACTACTCGACCAACTACTCGAGCAATCACTCGACCAACTACTCGAACAACTACTCGACCAATCACTCGACCAACTACTCGACCAACTACTCGACCGACCACTCGACCGACCACTCGACCAACCACTCGACCAACTACTCAACCATCTACTCGACCAAATACTCGACCAACTACTTGACCAACTACTCGAACAACTACTCGACCAACTAGTCGACCAACTACTTGAGCAACTACTCGACCAACTACTCGACCAACAACTCGACCAACTACTCGACCAACTACTCGACCAACTACTCAACCAACTACTCGACCAACTACTCGACCAACTACTCGACCAACTACTCGACCAACTACTCGGCCAACTACTCGAGCAATCACTCGACCAACTACTCAACCAACTACTCGACCAATCACTCGACCAACTACTCGACCAACTACTTGATCAACTACTCGACCAACTACTCGACCAACTACTCAAGCAGTCACTCGACCAACTACTCGACCAACTACTCGACCAACTACTCGAGCAATCACTCGACCAACTACTCAACCAACTACTCTACCAATCACTCGACCAACTACTCGACCAATCGCTCGACCAACTACTCGACCAACTACTCTACCAATCACTCGACCAACTACTCGACCAACTACTCGACCAACCACTCGACCAACTACTCGACCAACTACTCGACCAACTACTCGACCAACTACTCGACCAACTACTCGACCAACTACTCGAACGACTACTCGACCAACTACTCGACCAACTACTCGACCAACTACTCGACCAACTACTCGAGCAATCACTCGACCAACTACTCGAACAACTACTCGACCAATCACTCGACCAACTACTCGACCAACTACTCGACCGACCACTTGACCGACCACTCGACCAACCACTCGACCAACTACTCAACCATCTACTCGACCAAATACTCGACCAACTACTTGACCAACTACTCGAACAACTACTCGACCAACTAGTCGACCAACTACTTGAGCAACTACTCGACCAACTACTCGACCAACTACTCGACCAACTACTCGACCAACTACTCGACCCACTACTTGACCAACTACTCGACCAACTACTCGACCAACTACTCGACCACCTACTTGACCTACCACTCGAGCAACTACTCGACCAACTACTCGACCGACTACACGACCAACTACTTGACCAACTACTCGACCAAGTACTCGACCATCTACTCGACCAACTACTTGACCAACTACTCGACCAACTACTCGACCAACTACTCGACCAACTACTCGAGCAATCACTCGACCAACTACTCAACCAACTACTCTACCAATCACTCGACCAACTACTCGACCAATCACTCGACCAACTACTCAACCAACCACTCAACCAACCAGTCGACCAACAAGTCGTCTTACTAGTCGTCCAACCAGTCGATTAACTACTCGACTACCTACTCGACCAACTACTCGACCGACCACTCGACCGACCACTCGACCAATAACTCGAACAACTACTCTACCAACTACTCGACCGACCACTCTACCGACCACTCGACCAATCACTCGACCAACTACTCAACCAACCACTCGACCAACCAGTCGACCAACAAGTCGTCTTTCTAGTCGTCCAACCAGTCGATTAACTACTCGACTAGATACTCGACCGACTACTCGACCGACCACTCGACCGACCACTCGACCAATAACTCGAACAACTACTCGACCAACTACTCGACCAACTACTCGACCAATAACTCGACCAACTACTCGACCAACTACTCGACCAACTACTAGACCATCTACTCGACCAACTACTCGACCAACTACTCGACCAACTACTCGACCAATCACTCGACCAATTACTCGACCAACTACTCGACTAATTACTCAACCAACTACTCGACCAATCACTCGACCAACTACTCGACCAACTACTCGACCAACTACTCGACCAACTACTCGACCAACTACTCGACCAACTACTCGACCAACTACTCGACCAACTACTCGACCAACTACTCGAGCGACTACTCGACTAATCACTCGACCAACTACTCGACCAACTACTCGACCAACTACTCGACCAACTACTCGACCAACTACTCGACCAACTACTCGACCAACTACTCGACCAACTACTCGAACAATCACTCGACCAACTACTCGACCAATCGCTCTACCAACTACTCGACCAACTACTCGACCAACTACTCGACCGACCACTCGACCTACCACTTGGCCACTCTCTCAAACAACTACTCGACCACCTACTTGACCTACCACTCGAGCAACTACTCGACCAACTACTCGACCAACTAGTCGACCAATCACTCGACCAACTACTCGACCAACTAGTCGACCAACCACTCTACCGACCACTCGACCAATCACTCGACCAACTACTCAACCGACCACTCGACCAACCAGTCGACCAACAAGTCGTCTTACTAGTCGTCCAACCAGTCGATTAACTACTTGACTACCTACTCGACCAACTACTCGACCAACCACTCGACCGACCACTCGACCGACCACTCGACCAATAACTCGAACAACTACTCGACCAACTACTCGACCAACTACTCGACCAATAACTCGACCAACTACTCGACCAACTACTCGACCAACTACTAGACCATCTACTCGACCAACTACTCGACCAACTACTCGACCAACTACTCGACCAATCACTCGACCAACTACTCGACCAACTACTCGACTAACTACTCAACCAACTACTCGACCAATCACTCGACCAACTACTCGACCAACTACTCGACCAACTACTCGACCAACTACTCGACCAACTACTCGACCAACTACTCGACCAACTTCTCGACCGACCACTCTACCGACTACTCGACCAATCACTCGACCAACTACTCGCCAACTACTCGACCAACTACTCGACCAACTACTCGACCAACTACTCGACCAACTACTCTACCAACTACTCGACCAACTACTCGACCAACTACTCGACCAACTACTCGACCAACTACTCGACCGACTACACGACCAACTACTTGACCAACTACTCGACCAAGTACTCGACCATCTACTCGACCAACTACTTGACCAACTACTCGACCAACTACTCGACCAACTACTCGACCAACTACTCGAGCAATCACTCGACCAACTACTCAACCAACTACTCTACCAATCACTCGACCAACTACTCGACCAATCACTCGACCAACTACTCGACCAACTACTCGACCAACTACTCGACTAACTACTCGACCGACCACTCGACCAACTACTCGACTAACTACTCGACCAACTAATCGACCAACTACTCGACCAACTACTCGACCAACTACTCGGCCAACTACTCGAGCAATCACTCGACCAACTACTCAACCAACTACTCGACCAATCACTCGACCAACTACTCGACCAACTACTTGATCAACTACTCGACCAACTACTCGACCAACTACTCGACCAATTACTCGACCAACTACTCGACCAACAACTATACCAATCACTCGACCAACTACTCGACCAACTACTCGACCATCTACTCGACCATTTACTAGACCAACTACTCGACCAACTACTCGACCAACTACTCGACCAACTACTCGAGCAATCAATCGACCAACTACTCAACCAACTACTCTACCAATCACTCGACCAACTACTCGACCAATCGCTCGACCAACTACTCGACCAACTACTCGACCAACTACTCGACCGACCACTCGACCGACTAGTCGACCAATCACTCGACCAATCACTCGACCAATCACTCGACCAACTACTCGACCAACTACTCGACCAACTACTCGACCAACTACTCGACCAATCACTCGACCAACTACTCGACCAACTACTCGACGAACTACTCGACCAACTACTTAACCAATTACTCGACCAACTACTCGACCAACTACTCGACCAACTTTTCGAGCAATCACTCGACCAACTACTCAACCAACTACTCGACCAATCACTCGACCAACTACTCAACCAACCACTCGACCAACCATTCGACCAACAAGTCGTCTTACTAGTCGTCCAACCAGTCGATTAACTACTCGACTACCTACTTGACCAACTACTCGACCGACCACTCGACCGACCACTCGACCAACAAGTCGTCTTTCTAGTCGTCCAACCAGTCGATTAACTACTCGACTAGATACTCGACCGACTACTCGACCGACCACTCGACCGACCACTCGACCAATAACTCGAACAACTACTCGACCAACTACTCGACCAACTACTCGACCAATAACTCGACCAACTACTCGACCAACTACTCGAACAACTACTAGACCATCTACTCGACCAACTACTCGACCAACTACTCGACCAACTACTCGACCAATCACTCGACCAATCACTCGACCAATTACTCGACCAACTACTCGACTAATTACTCAACCAACTACTCGACCAATCACTCGACCAACTACTCGACCAACTACTCGACCCACTACTCGACCAACTACTCGACCAACTACTCTACCAACTACTCGACCAACTACTCGACCAACTACTCGACCAACTACTCGACCAACTACTCGACCGACTACACGACCAACTACTTGACCAACTACTCGACCAAGTACTCGACCATCTACTCGACCAACTACTTGACCAACTACTCGACCAACTACTCGACCAACTACTCGACCAACTACTCGAGCAATCACTCGACCAACTACTCAACCAACTACTCTACCAATCACTCGACCAACTACTCGACCAATCACTCGACCAACTACTCGACCAACTACTCGACCAACTACTCGACTAACTACTCGACCGACCACTCGACCAACTACTCGACTAACTACTCGACCAACTACTCGACCAACTACTCGACCAACTACTCGACCAACTACTCGGCCAACTACTCGAGCAATCACTCGACCAACTACTCAACCAACTACTCGACCAATCACTCGACCAACTACTCGACCAACTACTCGACCAACAACTATACCAATCACTCGACCAACTACTCGACCAACTACTCGACCATCTACTCGACCAACTACTAGACCAACTACTCGACCAACTACTCGACCAACTACTCGACCAACTACTCGAGCAATCAATCGACCAACTACTCAACCAACTACTCTACCAATCACTCGACGAACTACTAGACCATCTACTCGACCAACTACTCGACCAACTACTCGACCAACTACTCGACCAATCACTCGACAAATTACTCGACCAACTACTCGACTAATTACTCAACCAACTACTCGACCAATCACTCGACCAACTACTCGACCAACTACTCGACCAACTACTCGACCAATCACTCGACCAACTACTCGACCAACTACTCGACCAACTACTCGACCAACTACTTAACCAATTACTCGACCAACTACTCGACCAACTACTCGACCAACTACTCGACCAACTTTTCGAGCAATCACTCGACCAACTACTCAACCAACTACTCGACCAATCACTCGACCAACTACTCAACCAACCACTCGACCAACCAGTCGACCAACAAGTCGTCTTACTAGTCGTCCAACCAGTCGATTAACTACTCGACTACCTACTTGACCAACTACTCGACCGACCACTCGACCGACCACTCGACCAATAACTCGAACAACTACTCGAACAACTACTCGACCAACTACTCGACCAATAACTCGACCAACTACTCGACCAACTACTCGACCAACTACTCGACCAACTACTCGACCATCTACTCGACCAACTACTCGACCAACTACTCGACCAACTACTCGACCAATCACTCGACCAACTACTCGACCAACTACTCGACTAATTACTCAACCAACTACTCGACCAATCACTCGACCAACTACTCGACCAACTACTCGACCAACTACTCGATCAATCACTCGACCAACTACTCGACCAACTACTCGACCAACTACTCGACCAATCACTCGACCAACTACTCGACCAACTACTCGACTTATTACTCAACCAACTACTCGACCAACTACTCGACCAACTACTCGACCAACTACTCGACCAACTACTCGACCGACCACTCTACCGACTACTCGACCAATCACTCGACCAACTACTCGCCAACTACTCGACCAACTACTCGACCGACCACTCTACCGACTACTCGACCAATCACTCGACCAACTACTCGCCAACTACTCGACCAACTACTCGACCAACTACTGGACCTTCTACTCGACCAACTACTCGACCAACTACTCGACCAACTACTCGACCAACTACTCGACCGACTACTCGACTAATCACTCGACCAACTACTCGACCAACTACTCGACCAACTACTCAACCAACTACTCGACCAACTACTCGACCAACTACTCGACCAATCGCTCGACCAACTACTCGACCAACTACTCGACCAACTACTCGACCAACTACTCGACCGACTACTCCACCAATCACTCGACCAACTACTCGACCAACCACTCGACCGACCACTCGACCGACTACTCGACCAACTACTCGACCAACCAGTCGACCAACCAGTCGACCAACAAGTCGACTAATCACTCGACCAACTACTTGACCAACTACTCGACCAACTATTCGACCATCAACTATACCAATCACTCGACCAACTACTCGACCAACTACTCGACCATCTACTCGACCAACTACTTGACCAACTACTCGACCAACTACTCGACCATCTACTCGACCAACTACTTGACCAACTACTCGACCATTTACTCGACCAATCACTCGACCAACTACTCGACCAACTACTCGACCGACCACTCGACCGACCACTCGACCAACCACTCGACCAACTACTCAACCATCTACTCGACCAAATACTCGACCAACTACTTGACCAACTACTCGAACAACTACTCGACCAACTAGTCGACCAACTACTTGAGCAACTACTCGACCAACTACTCGACCAACTACTCGACCAACTACTCGACCAACTACTCGACCCACTACTCGACCGACCACTAGACCGACTACTCCACCAATCACTCGACCAACTACTAGACCAACTACTCGACCAACTACTCAACCAACTACTCGACCAAACACTCGACCAACTACTCGACCAACTACTTGATCAACTACTCGACCAACTACTCGACCAACTACTCAAGCAGTCACTCGACCAACTACTCGACCAACTACTCGACCAACTACTCGACCAACTACTCGAGCAATCACTCGACCAACTACTCAACCAACTACTCTACCAATCACTCGACCAACTACTCGACCAATCGCTCGACCAACTACTCGACCAACTACTCGACCAACTACTCGACCAACTACTCTACCAATCACTCGACTAACTACTCGACCAACTACTCGACCAACCACTCGACCAACTACTCGACCAACTACTCGACCAACTACTCGACCAACTACTCGACCAACTACTCGACCAACTACTCGACCGACTACTCGACCAACTACTCGACCAACTACTCGACCAACTACTCGATCAACTACTCGAGCAATCACTCGACCAACTACTCGACCAACTACTCGACCAACTACTCGACCAATCACTCGACCAACTACTCGACCAATCGCTCGACCAATCACTCGACCAACTACTCGACCAACTACTCGACCGACCACTCGACCGACCACTCGATCAACCACTCGACCAACTACTCAACCATCTACTCGACCAAATACTCGACCAACTACTTGACCAACTACTCGAACAACTACTCGACCAACTAGTCGACCAACTACTTGAGCAACTACTCGACCAACTACTCGACCAACTACTCGACCAATCACTCGACCAACTACTCGCCAACTACTCGACCAACTACTCGACCAACTACTCGACCAACTACTCGACCAACTACTCGACCAACTACTCGACGAACTTCTCGACCGACTACTCGACTAATCACTCGACCAACTACTCGACCAACTACTCGACCAACTACTCAACCAACTACTCGACCAACTACTCGACCAACTACTCGACCAATCGCTCGACCAACTACTCGACCAACTACTCGACCAACTTCTCGACCAACTACTCGACCAACTACTCGACCAACTACTCGACCGACCACTCGACCGACTACTCCACCAATCACTCCACCAACTACTAGACCAACTACTCGACCAACTACTCAACCAACTACTCGACCAACTACTCGACCAACTACTCGACCAACTACTCGACCAACTACTCGGCCAACTACTCGAGCAATCACTCGACCAACTACTCAACCAACTACTCGACCAATCACTCGACCAACTACTCGATCAACTACTTGATCAACTACTCGACCAACTACTCGACCAACTACTCAAGCAGTCACTCGACCAACTACTCGACCAACTACTCGACCAACTACTCGACCAACTACTTGACCATCTACTCGACCAAGTACTCGACCAACTACTCGACCAACTACTCGAGCAGTCACTCGACCAACTACTCGACCAACTACTCGACCAACCACTCGACCGACCACTCGACCAACTACTCGACCAACTACTCGACCAACCAGTCGACCAACCAGTCGACCAACAAGTCGACTAATCACTCGACCAACTACTCGACCAACTACTCGACCAACTACTCGACCAACTACTAGACCAATCACTCGACCAACTACTCGACCAACTACTCGACCATCTACTCGACCAACTACTTGACCAACTACTCGATCAACTACTCGACCAACTACTCGAGCAATCACTCGACCAACTACTCAACCAACTACTCTACCAATCACTCGACCAACTACTCGACCAATCGCTCGACCAACTACTCGACCAACTACTCGACCAACTACTCGACCAACTACTCTACCAATCACTCGACCAACTACTCGACCAACTACTCGACCAAACACTCGACCAACTTCTCGACTAACTACTCGACCAACTACTCGACCAACTACTCGACCAATTACTCGACCAACTACTCGACCGACTACTCGACCAACTACTCGACCAACTACTCGACCAACTACTCGACCAACTACTCGAGCAATCACTCGACCAACTACTCGAACAACTACTCGACCAATCACTCGACCAACTACTCGACCAACTACTCGACCGACCACTCGACCGACCACTCGACCAACCACTCGACCAACTACTCAACCATCTACTCGACCAAATACTCGACCAACTACTTGACCAACTACTCGAACAACTACTCGACCAACTAGTCGACCAACTACTTGAGCAACTACTCGACCAACTACTCGACCAACTACTCGACCAACTACTCGACCAACTACTCGACCAACTACTCAACCAACTACTCGACCAACTACTCGACCAACTACTCGACCAACTACTCGGCCAACTACTCGAGCAATCACTCGACCAACTACTCAACCAACTACTCGACCAATCACTCGACCAACTACTCGACCAACTACTTGATCAACTACTCGACCAACTACTCGACCAACTACTCAAGCATTCACTCGACCAACTACTCGACCAATCGCTCGACCAACTACTCGACCAACTACTCTACCAATCACTCGACCAACTACTCGACCAACTACTCGACCAACCACTCGACCAACTACTCGACCAACTACTCGACCAACTACTCGACCAACTACTCGACCAACTACTCGACCAACTACTCGAACGACTACTCGACCAACTACTCGACCAACTACTCGACCAACTACTCGACCAACTACTCGAGCAATAACTCGACCAACTACTCGAACAACTACTCGACCAATCACTCGACCAACTACTCGAACAACTACTCGACCGACCACTTGACCGACCACTCGACCAACCACTCGACCAACTACTCAACCATCTACTCGACCAAATACTCGACCAACTACTTGACCAACTACTCGAACAACTACTCGACCAACTAGTCGACCAACTACTTGAGCAACTACTCGACCAACTACTCGACCAACTACTCGACCAACTACTCGACCAACTACTCGACCCACTACTTGACCAACTACTCGACCAACTACTCGACCAACTACTCGACCAATTTCTCGACCAACTACTCGACCAATCGCTCGACCAACTACTCGACCAACTACTCGACCAACTACTCGACCGACCACTCG
The DNA here is from genome assembly GCA_029849275.1 of Papilio elwesi. NCBI lineage: Eukaryota > Metazoa > Arthropoda > Insecta > Lepidoptera > Papilionidae > Papilio > Papilio elwesi. The sequence goes on along the minus strand of JANLBV010000032.1, from coordinate 209,344 downwards.
ACCTACCACTTGGCCACTCTCTCGACCAACTACTCGACCACCTACTTGACCTACCACTCGAGCAACTACTCGACCAACTACTCGACCAACTAGTCGACCAATCACTCGACCAACTACTCGACCAACTAGTCGACCAACCACTCTACCGACCACTCGACCAATCACTCGACCAACTACTCAACCAACCACTCGACCAACCAGTCGACCAACAAGTCGTCTTACTAGTCGTCCAACCAGTCGATTAACTACTCGACTACCTACTCGACCAACTACTCGACCGACCACTCGACCGACCACTCGACCAATAACTCGAACAACTACTCTACCAACTACTCGACCGACCACTCTACCGACCACTCGACCAATCACTCGACCAACTACTCAACCAACCACTCGACCAACCAGTCGACCAACAAGTCGTCTTTCTAGTCGTCCAACCAGTCGATTAACTACTCGACTAGATACTCGACCGACTACTCGACCGACCACTCGACCGACCACTCGACCAATAACTCGAACAACTACTCGACCAACTACTCGACCAACTACTCGACCAATAACTCGACCAACTACTCGACCAACTACTCGACCAACTACTAGACCATCTACTCGACCAACTACTCGACCAACTACTCGACCAACTACTCGACCAATCACTCGACCAATTACTCGACCAACTACTCGACTAATTACTCAACCAACTACTCGACCAATCACTCGACCAACTACTCGACCAACTACTCGACCAACTACTCGACCAACTACTCGACCAACTACTCGACCAACTACTCGACCAACTACTCGACCAACTACTCGACCAACTACTCGAGCGACTACTCGACTAATCACTCGACCAACTACTCGACCAACTACTCGACCAACTACTCGACCAACTACTCGACCAACTACTCGACCAACTACTCGACCAACTACTCGACCAACTACTCGACCAACTACTCGACCAACTACTCGAACAATCACTCGACCAACTACTCGACCAATCGCTCTACCAACTACTCGACCAACTACTCGACCAACTACTCGACCGACCACTCGACCTACCACTTGGCCACTCTCTCAAACAACTACTCGACCACCTACTTGACCTACCACTCGAGCAACTACTCGACCAACTAGTCGACCAACCACTCTACCGACCACTCGACCAATCACTCGACCAACTACTCAACCGACCACTCGACCAACCAGTCGACCAACAAGTCGTCTTACTAGTCGTCCAACCAGTCGATTAACTACTTGACTACCTACTCGACCAACTACTCGACCGACCACTCGACCGACCACTCGACCGACCACTCGACCAATAACTCGAACAACTACTCGACCAACTACTCGACCAACTACTCGACCAATAACTCGACCAACTACTCGACCAACTACTCGACCAACTACTAGACCATCTACTCGACCAACTACTCGACCAACTACTCGACCAACTACTCGACCAATCACTCGACCAACTACTCGACCAACTACTCGACTAACTACTTAACCAACTACTCGACCAATCACTCGACCAACTACTCGACCAACTACTCGACCAACTACTCGACCAACTACTCGACCAACTACTCGACCAACTACTCGACCAACTTCTCGACCGACCACTCTACCGACTACTCGACCAATCACTCGACCAACTACTCGCCAACTACTCGACCAACTACTCGACCAACTACTCGACCAACTACTCGACCAACTACTCTACCAACTACTCGACCAACTACTCGACCAACTACTCGACCAACTACTCGACCAACTACTCGACCGACTACACGACCAACTACTTGACCAACTACTCGACCAAGTACTCGACCATCTACTCGACCAACTACTTGACCAACTACTCGACCAACTACTCGACCAACTACTCGACCAACTACTCGAGCAATCACTCGACCAACTACTCAACCAACTACTCTACCAATCACTCGACCAACTACTCGACCAATCACTCGACCAACTACTCGACCAACTACTCGACCAACTACTCGACTAACTACTCGACCGACCACTCGACCAACTACTCGACTAACTACTCGACCAACTAATCGACCAACTACTCGACCAACTACTCGACCAACTACTCGGCCAACTACTCGAGCAATCACTCGACCAACTACTCAACCAACTACTCGACCAATCACTCGACCAACTACTCGACCAACTACTTGATCAACTACTCGACCAACTACTCGACCAACTACTCGACCAACTACTCGACCAACTACTCGACCAACAACTATACCAATCACTCGACCAACTACTCGACCAACTACTCGACCATCTACTCGACCAATTACTAGACCAACTACTCGACCAACTACTCGACCAACTACTCGACCAACTACTCGAGCAATCAATCGACCAACTACTCAACCAACTACTCTACCAATCACTCGACCAACTACTCGACCAATCGCTCGACCAACTACTCGACCAACTACTCGACCAACTACTCGACCGACCACTCGACCGACTAGTCGACCAATCACTCGACCAATCACTCGACCAATCACTCGACCAACTACTCGACCAACTACTCGACCAACTACTCGACCAACTACTCGACCAATCACTCGACCAACTACTCGACCAACTACTCGACGAACTACTCGACCAACTACTTAACCAATTACTCGACCAACTACTCGACCAACTTTTCGAGCAATCACTCGACCAACTACTCAACCAACTACTCGACCAATCACTCGACCAACTACTCAACCAACCACTCGACCAACCAGTCGACCAACAAGACGTCTTACTAGTCGTCCAACCAGTCGATTAACTACTCGACTACCTACTTGACCAACTACTCGACCGACCACTCGACCGACCACTCGACCAACAAGTCGTCTTTCTAGTCGTCCAACCAGTCGATTAACTACTCGACTAGATACTCGACCGACTACTCGACCGACCACTCGACCGACCACTCGACCAATAACTCGAACAACTACTCGACCAACTACTCGACCAACTACTCGACCAATAACTCGACCAACTACTCGACCAACTACTCGAACAACTACTAGACCATCTACTCGACCAACTACTCGACCAACTACTCGACCAACTACTCGACCAATCACTCGACCAATTACTCGACCAACTACTCGACTAATTACTCAACCAACTACTCGACCAATCACTCGACCAACTACTCGACCAACTACTCGACCAACTACTCGACCAACTACTCGACCAACTACTCTACCAACTACTCGACCAACTACTCGACCAACTACTCGACCAACTACTCGACCAACTACTCGACCGACTACACGACCAACTACTTGACCAACTACTCGACCAAGTACTCGACCATCTACTCGACCAACTACTTGACCAACTACTCGACCAACTACTCGACCAACTACTCGACCAACTACTCGAGCAATCACTCGACCAACTACTCAACCAACTACTCTACCAATCACTCGACCAACTACTCGACCAATCACTCGACCAACTACTCGACCAACTACTCGACCAACTACTCGACTAACTACTCGACCGACCACTCGACCAACTACTCGACTAACTACTCGACCAACTACTCGACCAACTACTCGACCAACTACTCGACCAACTACTCGGCCAACTACTCGAGCAATCACTCGACCAACTACTCAACCAACTACTCGACCAATCACTCGACCAACTACTCGACCAACTACTCGACCAACAACTATACCAATCACTCGACCAACTACTCGACCAACTACTCGACCATCTACTCGACCAACTACTAGACCAACTACTCGACCAACTACTCGACCAACTACTCGACCAACTACTCGAGCAATCAATCGACCAACTACTCAACCAACTACTCTACCAATCACTCGACCAACTACTAGACCATCTACTCGACCAACTACTCGACCAACTACTCGACCAACTACTCGACCAATCACTCGACCAATTACTCGACCAACTACTCGACTAATTACTCAACCAACTACTCGACCAATCACTCGACCAACTACTCGACCAACTACTCGACCAACTACTCGACCAATCACTCGACCAACTACTCGACCAACTACTCGACCAACTACTCGACCAACTACTTAACCAATTACTCGACCAACTACTCGACCAACTACTCGACCAACTACTCGACCAACTTTTCGAGCAATCACTCGACCAACTACTCAACCAACTACTCGACCAATCACTCGACCAACTACTCGACCAACTACTCGACCAACTACTCGACCAACTACTTAACCAATTACTCGACCAACTACTCGACCAACTACTCGACCAACTACTCGACCAACTTTTCGAGCAATCACTCGACCAACTACTCAACCAACTACTCTACCAATCACTCGACCAACTACTCGACCAATCACTCGACCAACTACTCGACCAACTACTCGACCAACTACTCGACTAACTACTCGACCGACCACTCGACCAACTACTCGACCAACTACTCGACCAACTACTCGACCAACTACTCGACCAACTACTCGACCAACTACTCGACCAACTACTCGACCAACTACTCGACCAACTACTCGACCGACCACTCTACTGACTACTCGACCAATCACTCGACCAACTACTCGCCAACTACTCGACCAACTACTCGACCAACTACTCGACCAACTACTCGACCAACTACTCGACCAACTACTCGACCGACTACTCGACTAATCACTCGACCAACTACTCGACCAACTACTTGTCCAACTACTCAACCAACTACTCGACCAACTACTCGACCAACTACTCGACCAATCGCTCGACCAACTACTCGACCAACTACTCGACCAACTACTCGACCAACTACTCGACCAACTACTCGACCGACCACTCGACCGACTACTCCACCAATCACTCGACCAACTACTAGACCAACTACTCGACCAACTACTCGACCAACTACTCGACCAACTACTCGACCAACTACTCGACCGACCACTCTACTGACTACTCGACCAATCACTCGACCAACTACTCGCCAACTACTCGACCAACTACTCGACCAACTACTCGACCAACTACTCGACCAACTACTCGACCAACTACTCGACCAACTACTCGACCGACCAGTCGACCAACAAGTCGTCTTACTAGTCGTCCAACCAGTCGATTAACTACTCGACTACCTACTCGACCAACTACTCGACCGACCACTCGACCGACCACTCTACCGACCACTCGACCAATCACTCGACCAACCAGTCGACCAACAAGTCGTCTTACTAGTCGTCCAACCAGTCGATTAACTACTCGACCAACTACTCGACCAACTACTCGACCAATCACTCGACCAACTACTAGACCAACTACTCGACTAACTACTCAACCAACTACTCGACCAATCACTCGACCAACTACTCGACCAACTACTCGATCAACTACTCGACCAACTACTCGACCAACTACTCGACCAACTACTCGACCAACTACTCGACCGACCACTCTACCGACTACTCGACCAATCACTCGACCAACTACTCGCCAACTACTCAACCAACTACTCTACCAATCACTCGACCATCTACTCGACCAATCACTCGACCAACTACTCGACCAACTACTCGACCAACTACTCGACTAACTCCTCGACCGACCACTCGACCAACTACTCGACCAACTACTCGACCAACTACTCGACCAACTACTCGACCAACTACTCGACCAACTACTCGACCAACTACTCGACCGACCACTCTACTGACTACTCGACCAATCACTCGACCAACTACTCGCCAACTACTCGACCAACTACTCGACCAACTACTCGACCAACTACTCGACCAACTACTCGACCAACTACTCGACCAACTACTCGACCGACTACTCGACTAATCACTCGACCAACTACTCGACCAACTACTTGTCCAACTACTCAACTAACTACTCGACCAACTACTCGACCAACTACTCGACCAATCGCTCGACCAACTACTCGACCAACTACTCGACCAACTACTCGACCAACTACTCGACCAACTACTCGACCAACTACTCGACCGACCACTCGACCGACTACTCCACCAATCACTCGACCAACTACTAGACCAACTACTCGACCAACTACTCGACCAACTACTCGACCAACTACTCGAGCAACTACTCGACCGACCACTCTACTGTCTACTCGACCAATCACTCGACCAACTACTCGCCAACTACTCGACCAACTACTCGACCAACTACTCGACCAACTACTCGACCAACTACTCGACCAACTACTCGACCAACTTCTCGACCGACTACTCGACTAATCACTCGACCAACTACTCGACCAACTACTCGACCAACTACTCAACCAACTACTCGACCAACTACTCGACCAACTACTCGACCAATCGCTCGACCAACTACTCGACCAACTACTCGACCAACTACTAGACCAACTACTCGACCAACTACTCAACCAACTACTCGACCAACTACTCGACCAACTACTCGACCAACTACTCGACCAACTACTCGGCCAACTACTCGAGCAATCACTCGACCAACTACTCAACCAACTACTCGACCAATCACTCGACCAACTACTCGATCAACTACTTGATCAACTACTCGACCAACTACTCGAACAACTACTCAAGCAGTCACTCGACCAACTACTCGACCAACTACTCGACCAACTACTCGACCAACTACTTGACCAACTACTCGACCAAGTACTCGACCAACTACTCGACCAACTACTCGAGCAGTCACTCGACCAACTACTCGACCAACTACTCGACCAACCACTCGACCGACCACTCGACCAACTACTCGACCAACTACTCGACCAACCAGTCGACCAACCAGTCGACCAACAAGTCGACTAATCACTCGACCAACTACTCGACCAACTACTCGACCAACTACTCGACCAACTACTAGACCAATCACTCGACCAACTACTCGACCAACTACTCGACCATCTACTCGACCAACTACTTGACCAACTACTCGACCAACTACTCGACCAACTACTCGACCAACTACTCGAGCAATCACTCGACCAACTACTCAACCAACTACTCTACCAATCACTCGACCAACTACTCGACCAATCGCTCGACCAACTACTCGACCAACTATTCGACCAACTACTCGACCAACTACTCTACCAATCACTCGACCAACTACTCGACCAACTACTCGACCAAACACTCGACCAACTTCTCGACCAACTACTCGACCAACTACTCGACCAACTACTCGACCAACTACTCGACCAACTACTCGACCGACTACTCGACCAACTACTCGACCAACTACTCGACCAACTACTCGACCAACTACTCGAGCAATCACTCGACCAACTACTCGAACAACTACTCGACCAATCACTCGACCAACTACTCGACCAACTACTCGACCGACCACTCGACCGACCACTCGATCAACCACTCGACCAACTACTCAACCATCTACTCGACCAAATACTCGACCATTTACTTGACCAACTACTCGAACAACTACTCGACCAACTAGTCGACCAACTACTTGAGCAACTACTCGACCAACTACTCGACCAACTACTCGACCAATCACTCGACCAACTACTCGCCAACTACTCGACCAACTACTCGACCAACTACTCGACCAACTACTCGACCAACTACTCGACCAACTACTCGACCAACTTCTCGACCGACTACTCGACTAATCACTCGACCAACTACTCGACCAACTACTCGACCAACTACTCAACCAACTACTCGACCAACTACTCGACCAACTACTCGACCAATCGCTCGACCAACTACTCGACCAACTACTCGACCAACTACTCTACCAACTACTCGACCAACTACTCGACCAACTACTCGACCGACCACTCGACCGACTACTCCACCAATCACTCGACCAACTACTAGACCAACTACTCGACCAACTACTCAAACAACTACTCGACCAACTACTCGACCAACTACTCGACCAACTACTCGACCAACTACTCGGCCAACTACTCGAGCAATCACTCGACCAACTACTCAACCAACTACTCGACCAATCACTCGACCAACTACTCGATCAACTACTTGATCAACTACTCGACCAACTACTCGACCAACTACTCAAGCAGTCACTCGACCAACTACTCGACCAACTACTCGACCAACTACTCGACCAACTACTTGACCAACTACTCGACCAAGTACTCGACCAACTACTCGACCAACTACTCGAGCAGTCACTCGACCAACTACTCGACCAACTACTCGACCAACCACTCGACCGACCACTCGACCAACTACTCGACCAACTACTCGACCAACCAGTCGACCAACCAGTCGACCAACAAGTCGACTAATCACTCGACCAACTACTCGACCAACTACTCGACCAACTACTCGACCAACTACTAGACCAATCACTCGACCAACTACTCGACCAACTACTCGACCATCTACTCGACCAACTACTTGACCAACTACTCGATCAACTACTCGACCAACTACTCGACCAACTACTCGAGCAATCACTCGACCAACTACTCAACCAACTACTCTACCAATCACTCGACCAACTACTCGACCAATCGCTCGACCAACTACTCGACCAACTACTCGACCAACTACTCGACCAACTACTCTACCAATCACTCGACCAACTACTCGACCAACTACTCGACCAAACACTCGACCAACTTCTCGACCAACTACTCGACCAACTACTCGACCAACTACTCGACCAATTACTCGACCAACTACTCGACCGACTACTCGACCAACTACTCGACCAACTACTCGACCAACTACTCGACCAACTACTCGAGCAATCACTCGACCAACTACTCGAACAACTACTCGACCAATCACTCGACCAACTACTCGACCAACTACTCGACCGACCACTCGACCGACCACTCGACCAACCACTCGACCAACTACTCAACCATCTACTCGACCAAATACTCGACCAACTACTTGACCAACTACTCGAACAACTACTCGACCAACTAGTCGACCAACTACTTGAGCAACTACTCGACCAACTACTCGACCAACTACTCGACCAACTACTCGACCAACTACTCAACCAACTACTCGACCAACTACTCGACCAACTACTCGACCAACTACTCGACCAACTACTCGGCCAACTACTCGAGCAATCACTCGACCAACTACTCAACCAACTACTCGACCAATCACTCGACCAACTACTCGACCAACTACTTGATCAACTACTCGACCAACTACTCGACCAACTACTCAAGCAGTCACTCGACCAACTACTCGACCAACTACTCGACCAACTACTCGAGCAATCACTCGACCAACTACTCAACCAACTACTCTACCAATCACTCGACCAACTACTCGACCAATCGCTCGACCAACTACTCGACCAACTACTCTACCAATCACTCGACCAACTACTCGACCAACTACTCGACCAACCACTCGACCAACTACTCGACCAACTACTCGACCAACTACTCGACCAACTACTCGACCAACTACTCGACCAACTACTCGAACGACTACTCGACCAACTACTCGACCAACTACTCGACCAACTACTCGACCAACTACTCGAGCAATCACTCGACCAACTACTCGAACAACTACTCGACCAATCACTCGACCAACTACTCGACCAACTACTCGACCGACCACTTGACCGACCACTCGACCAACCACTCGACCAACTACTCAACCATCTACTCGACCAAATACTCGACCAACTACTTGACCAACTACTCGAACAACTACTCGACCAACTAGTCGACCAACTACTTGAGCAACTACTCGACCAACTACTCGACCAACTACTCGACCAACTACTCGACCAACTACTCGACCCACTACTTGACCAACTACTCGACCAACTACTCGACCAACTACTCGACCAATCACTCGACCAACTACTCGACCAATCGCTCGACCAACTACTCGACCAACTACTCGACCAACTACTCGACCGACCACTCGACCTACCACTTGGCCACTCTCTCGACCAACTACTCGACCACCTACTTGACCTACCACTCGAGCAACTACTCGACCAACTACTCGACCAACTAGTCGACCAATCACTCGACCAACTACTCGACCAACTAGTCGACCAACCACTCTACCGACCACTCGACCAATCACTCGACCAACTACTCAACCAACCACTCGACCAACCAGTCGACCAACAAGTCGTCTTACTAGTCGTCCAACCAGTCGATTAACTACTCGACTACCTACTCGACCAACTACTCGACCGACCACTCGACCGACCACTCGACCAATAACTCGAACAACTACTCTACCAACTACTCGACCGACCACTCTACCGACCACTCGACCAATCACTCGACCAACTACTCAACCAACCACTCGACCAACCAGTCGACCAACAAGTCGTCTTTCTAGTCGTCCAACCAGTCGATTAACTACTCGACTAGATACTCGACCGACTACTCGACCGACCACTCGACCGACCACTCGACCAATAACTCGAACAACTACTCGACCAACTACTCGACCAACTACTCGACCAATAACTCGACCAACTACTCGACCAACTACTCGACCAACTACTAGACCATCTACTCGACCAACTACTCGACCAACTACTCGACCAACTACTCGACCAATCACTCGACCAATTACTCGACCAACTACTCGACTAATTACTCAACCAACTACTCGACCAATCACTCGACCAACTACTCGACCAACTACTCGACCAACTACTCGACCAACTACTCGACCAAATACTCGACCAACTACTCGACCAACTACTCGACCAACTACTCGACCAACTACTCGAGCGACTACTCGACTAATCACTCGACCAACTACTCGACCAACTACTCGACCAACTACTCGACCAACTACTCGACCAACTACTCGACCAACTACTCGACCAACTACTAGACCATCTACTCGACCAACTACTCGACCAACTACTCGACCAACTACTCGACCAATCACTCGACCAATTACTCGACCAACTACTCGACTAATTACTCAACCAACTACTCGACCAATCACTCGACCAACTACTCGACCAACTACTCGACCAACTACTCGACCAACTACTCGACCAAATACTCGACCAACTACTCGACCAACTACTCGACAAACTACTCGACCAACTACTCGAGCGACTACTCGACTAATCACTCGACCAACTACTCGACCAACTACTCGACCAACTACTCGACCAACTACTCGACCAACTACTCGACCAACTACTCGACCAACTACTCGACCAACTACTCGACCAACTACTCGAACAATCACTCGACCAACTACTCGACCAATCGCTCGACCAACTACTCGACCAACTACTCGACCAACTACTCGACCGACCACTCGACCTACCACTTGGCCACTCTCTCAAACAACTACTCGACCACCTACTTGACCTACCACTCGAGCAACTACTCGACCAACTACTCGACCAACTAGTCGACCAACTACTCGACCAACTACTCGGCCAACTACTCGAGCAATCACTCGACCAACTACTCAACCAACTACTCGACCAATCACTCGACCAACTACTCGATCAACTACTTGATCAACTACTCGACCAACTACTCGACCAACTACTCAAGCAGTCACTCGACCAACTACTCGACCAACTACTCGACCAACTACTCGACCAACTACTTGACCAACTACTCGACCGAGTACTCGACCAACTACTCAACCAACTACTCTACCAATCACTCGACCAACTACTCGACCAATCGCTCGACCAACTACTCGACCAACTACTCGACCAACTACTCTACCAATCACTCGACCAACTACTCGACCAACTACTCGACCAAACACTCGACCAACTTCTCGACCAACTACTCGACCAACTACTCGACCAACTACTCGACCAACTACTCGACCAACTACTCGACCGACTACTCGACCAACTACTCGACCAACTACTCGACCAACTACTCGACCAACTACTCGAGCAATCACTCGACCAACTACTCGAACAACTACTCGACCAATCACTCGACCAACTACTCGACCAACTACTCGACCGACCACTCGACCGACCACTCGATCAACCACTCGACCAACTACTCAACCATCTACTCGACCAAATACTCGACCAACTACTTGACCAACTACTCGAACAACTACTCGACCAACTAGTCGACCAACTACTTGAGCAACTACTCGACCAACTACTCGACCAACTACTCGACCAATCACTCGACCAACTACTCGCCAACTACTCGACCAACTACTCGACCAACTACTCGACCAACTACTCGACCAACTACTCGACCAACTACTCGACCAACTTCTCGACCGACTACTCGACTAATCACTCGACCAACTACTCGACCAACTACTCGACCAACTACTCAACCAACTACTCGACCAACTACTCGACCAACTACTCGACCAATCGCTCGACCAACTACTCGACCAACTACTCGACCAACTTCTCGACCAACTACTCGACCAACTACTCGACCAACTACTCGACCGACCACTCGACCGACTACTCCACCAATCACTCCACCAACTACTAGACCAACTACTCGACCAACTACTCAACCAACTACTCGACCAACTACTCGACCAACTACTCGACCAACTACTCGGCCAACTACTCGAGCAATCACTCGACCAACTACTCAACCAACTACTCGACCAATCACTCGACCAACTACTCGATCAACTACTTGATCAACTACTCGACCAACTACTCGACCAACTACTCAAGCAGTCACTCGACCAACTACTCGACCAACTACTCGACCAACTACTCGACCAACTACTTGACCAACTACTCGACCAAGTACTCGACCAACTACTCGACCAACTACTCGAGCAGTCACTCGACCAACTACTCGACCAACTACTCGACCAACCACTCGACCGACCACTCGACCAACTACTCGACCAACTACTCGACCAACCAGTCGACCAACCAGTCGACCAACAAGTCGACTAATCACTCGACCAACTACTCGACCAACTACTCGACCAACTACTCGACCAACTACTAGACCAATCACTCGACCAACTACTCGACCAACTACTCGACCATCTACTCGACCAACTACTTGACCAACTACTCGATCAACTACTCGACCAACTACTCGAGCAATCACTCGACCAACTACTCAACCAACTACTCTACCAATCACTCGACCAACTACTCGACCAATCGCTCGACCAACTACTCGACCAACTACTCGACCAACTACTCGACCAACTACTCTACCAATCACTCGACCAACTACTCGACCAACTACTCGACCAAACACTCGACCAACTTCTCGACCAACTACTCGACCAACTACTCGACCAACTACTCGACCAATTACTCGACCAACTACTCGACCGACTACTCGACCAACTACTCGACCAACTACTCGACCAACTACTCGACCAACTACTCGAGCAACCACTCGACCAACTACTCGAACAACTACTCGACCAATCACTCGACCAACTACTCGACCAACTACTCGACCGACCACTCGACCGACCACTCGACCAACCACTCGACCAACTACTCAACCATCTACTCGACCAAATACTCGACCAACTACTTGACCAACTACTCGAACAACTACTCGACCAACTAGTCGACCAACTACTTGAGCAACTACTCGACCAACTACTCGACCAACAACTCGACCAACTACTCGACCAACTACTCGACCAACTACTCAACCAACTACTCGGCCAACTACTCGACCAACTACTCGACCAACTACTCGACCAACTACTCGGCCAACTACTCGAGCAATCACTCGACCAACTACTCAACCAACTACTCGACCAATCACTCGACCAACTACTCGACCAACTACTTGATCAACTACTCGACCAACTACTCGACCAACTACTCAAGCAGTCACTCGACCAACTACTCGACCAACTACTCGACCAACTACTCGAGCAATCTCTCGACCAACTACTCAACCAACTACTCTACCAATCACTCGACCAACTACTCGACCAATCGCTCGACCAACTACTCGACCAACTACTCTACCAATCACTCGACCAACTACTCGACCAACTACTCGACCAACCACTCGACCAACTACTCGACCAACTACTCGACCAACTACTCGACCAACTACTCGACCAACTACTCGACCAACTACTCGACCAACTACTCGACCAACTACTCGACCAACTTTTCGAGCAATCACTCGACCAACTACTCAACCAACTACTCTACCAATCACTCGACCAACTACTCGACCAATCACTCGACCAACTACTCGACCAACTACTCGACCAACTACTCGACTAACTACTCGACCGACCACTCGACCAACTACTCGACCAACTACTCGACCAACTACTCGACCAACTACTCGACCAACTACTCGACCAACTACTCGACCAACTACTCGACCAACTACTCGACCAACTACTCGACCGACCACTCTACTGACTACTCGACCAATCACTCGACCAACTACTCGCCAACTACTCGACCAACTACTCGACCAACTACTCGACCAACTACTCGACCAACTACTCGACCAACTACTCGACCGACTACTCGACTAATCACTCGACCAACTACTCGACCAACTACTTGTCCAACTACTCAACCAACTACTCGACCAACTACTCGACCAACTACTCGACCAATCGCTCGACCAACTACTCGACCAACTACTCGACCAACTACTCGACCAACTACTCGACCAACTACTCGACCGACCACTCGACCGACTACTCCACCAATCACTCGACCAACTACTAGACCAACTACTCGACCAACTACTCGACCAACTACTCGACCAACTACTCGACCAACTACTCGACCGACCACTCTACTGACTACTCGACCAATCACTCGACCAACTACTCGCCAACTACTCGACCAACTACTCGACCAACTACTCGACCAACTACTCGACCAACTACTCGACCAACTACTCGACCAACTACTCGACCGACCAGTCGACCAACAAGTCGTCTTACTAGTCGTCCAACCAGTCGATTAACTACTCGACTACCTACTCGACCAACTACTCGACCGACCACTCGACCGACCACTCTACCGACCACTCGACCAATCACTCGACCAACCAGTCGACCAACAAGTCGTCTTACTAGTCGTCCAACCAGTCGATTAACTACTCGACCAACTACTCGACCAACTACTCGACCAATCACTCGACCAACTACTAGACCAACTACTCGACTAACTACTCAACCAACTACTCGACCAATCACTCGACCAACTACTCGACCAACTACTCGATCAACTACTCGACCAACTACTCGACCAACTACTCGACCAACTACTCGACCAACTACTCGACCGACCACTCTACCGACTACTCGACCAATCACTCGACCAACTACTCGCCAACTACTCAACCAACTACTCTACCAATCACTCGACCAACTACTCGACCAATCACTCGACCAACTACTCGACCAACTACTCGACCAACTACTCGACTAACTCCTCGACCGACCACTCGACCAACTACTCGACCAACTACTCGACCAACTACTCGACCAACTACTCGACCAACTACTCGACCAACTACTCGACCAACTACTCGACCGACCACTCTACTGACTACTCGACCAATCACTCGACCAACTACTCGCCAACTACTCGACCAACTACTCGACCAACTACTCGACCAACTACTCGACCAACTACTCGACCAACTACTCGACCAACTACTCGACCGACTACTCGACTAATCACTCGACCAACTACTCGACCAACTACTTGTCCAACTACTCAACTAACTACTCGACCAACTACTCGACCAACTACTCGACCAATCGCTCGACCAACTACTCGACCAACTACTCGACCAACTACTCGACCAACTACTCGACCAACTACTCGACCAACTACTCGACCGACCACTCGACCGACTACTCCACCAATCACTCGACCAACTACTAGACCAACTACTCGACCAACTACTCGACCAACTACTCGACCAACTACTCGAGCAACTACTCGACCGACCACTCTACTGTCTACTCGACCAATCACTCGACCAACTACTCGCCAACTACTCGACCAACTACTCGACCAACTACTCGACCAACTACTCGACCAACTACTCGACCAACTACTCGACCAACTTCTCGACCGACTACTCGACTAATCACTCGACCAACTACTCGACCAACTACTCGACCAACTACTCAACCAACTACTCGACCAACTACTCGACCAACTACTCGACCAATCGCTCGACCAACTACTCGACCAACTACTCGACCAACTACTAGACCAACTACTCGACCAACTACTCAACCAACTACTCGACCAACTACTCGACCAACTACTCGACCAACTACTCGACCAACTACTCGGCCAACTACTCGAGCAATCACTCGACCAACTACTCAACCAACTACTCGACCAATCACTCGACCAACTACTCGATCAACTACTTGATCAACTACTCGACCAACTACTCGAACAACTACTCAAGCAGTCACTCGACCAACTACTCGACCAACTACTCGACCAACTACTCGACCAACTACTTGACCAACTACTCGACCAAGTACTCGACCAACTACTCGACCAACTACTCGAGCAGTCACTCGACCAACTACTCGACCAACTACTCGACCAACCACTCGACCGACCACTCGACCAACTACTCGACCAACTACTCGACCAACCAGTCGACCAACCAGTCGACCAACAAGTCGACTAATCACTCGACCAACTACTCGACCAACTACTCGACCAACTACTCGACCAACTACTAGACCAATCACTCGACCAACTACTCGACCAACTACTCGACCATCTACTCGACCAACTACTTGACCAACTACTCGACCAACTACTCGACCAACTACTCGACCAACTACTCGAGCAATCACTCGACCAACTACTCAACCAACTACTCTACCAATCACTCGACCAACTACTCGACCAATCGCTCGACCAACTACTCGACCAACTATTCGACCAACTACTCGACCAACTACTCTACCAATCACTCGACCAACTACTCGACCAACTACTCGACCAAACACTCGACCAACTTCTCGACCAACTACTCGACCAACTACTCGACCAACTACTCGACCAACTACTCGACCAACTACTCGACCGACTACTCGACCAACTACTCGACCAACTACTCGACCAACTACTCGACCAACTACTCGAGCAATCACTCGACCAACTACTCGAACAACTACTCGACCAATCACTCGACCAACTACTCGACCAACTACTCGACCGACCACTCGACCGACCACTCGATCAACCACTCGACCAACTACTCAACCATCTACTCGACCAAATACTCGACCATTTACTTGACCAACTACTCGAACAACTACTCGACCAACTAGTCGACCAACTACTTGAGCAACTACTCGACCAACTACTCGACCAACTACTCGACCAATCACTCGACCAACTACTCGCCAACTACTCGACCAACTACTCGACCAACTACTCGACCAACTACTCGACCAACTACTCGACCAACTACTCGACCAACTTCTCGACCGACTACTCGACTAATCACTCGACCAACTACTCGACCAACTACTCGACCAACTACTCAACCAACTACTCGACCAACTACTCGACCAACTACTCGACCAATCGCTCGACCAACTACTCGACCAACTACTCGACCAACTACTCTACCAACTACTCGACCAACTACTCGACCAACTACTCGACCGACCACTCGACCGACTACTCCACCAATCACTCGACCAACTACTAGACCAACTACTCGACCAACTACTCAAACAACTACTCGACCAACTACTCGACCAACTACTCGACCAACTACTCGACCAACTACTCGGCCAACTACTCGAGCAATCACTCGACCAACTACTCAACCAACTACTCGACCAATCACTCGACCAACTACTCGATCAACTACTTGATCAACTACTCGACCAACTACTCGACCAACTACTCAAGCAGTCACTCGACCAACTACTCGACCAACTACTCGACCAACTACTCGACCAACTACTTGACCAACTACTCGACCAAGTACTCGACCAACTACTCGACCAACTACTCGAGCAGTCACTCGACCAACTACTCGACCAACTACTCGACCAACCACTCGACCGACCACTCGACCAACTACTCGACCAACTACTCGACCAACCAGTCGACCAACCAGTCGACCAACAAGTCGACTAATCACTCGACCAACTACTCGACCAACTACTCGACCAACTACTCGACCAACTACTAGACCAATCACTCGACCAACTACTCGACCAACTACTCGACCATCTACTCGACCAACTACTTGACCAACTACTCGATCAACTACTCGACCAACTACTCGACCAACTACTCGAGCAATCACTCGACCAACTACTCAACCAACTACTCTACCAATCACTCGACCAACTACTCGACCAATCGCTCGACCAACTACTCGACCAACTACTCGACCAACTACTCGACCAACTACTCTACCAATCACTCGACCAACTACTCGACCAACTACTCGACCAAACACTCGACCAACTTCTCGACCAACTACTCGACCAACTACTCGACCAACTACTCGACCAATTACTCGACCAACTACTCGACCGACTACTCGACCAACTACTCGACCAACTACTCGACCAACTACTCGACCAACTACTCGAGCAATCACTCGACCAACTACTCGAACAACTACTCGACCAATCACTCGACCAACTACTCGACCAACTACTCGACCGACCACTCGACCGACCACTCGACCAACCACTCGACCAACTACTCAACCATCTACTCGACCAAATACTCGACCAACTACTTGACCAACTACTCGAACAACTACTCGACCAACTAGTCGACCAACTACTTGAGCAACTACTCGACCAACTACTCGACCAACTACTCGACCAACTACTCGACCAACTACTCAACCAACTACTCGACCAACTACTCGACCAACTACTCGACCAACTACTCGACCAACTACTCGGCCAACTACTCGAGCAATCACTCGACCAACTACTCAACCAACTACTCGACCAATCACTCGACCAACTACTCGACCAACTACTTGATCAACTACTCGACCAACTACTCGACCAACTACTCAAGCAGTCACTCGACCAACTACTCGACCAACTACTCGACCAACTACTCGAGCAATCACTCGACCAACTACTCAACCAACTACTCTACCAATCACTCGACCAACTACTCGACCAATCGCTCGACCAACTACTCGACCAACTACTCTACCAATCACTCGACCAACTACTCGACCAACTACTCGACCAACCACTCGACCAACTACTCGACCAACTACTCGACCAACTACTCGACCAACTACTCGACCAACTACTCGACCAACTACTCGAACGACTACTCGACCAACTACTCGACCAACTACTCGACCAACTACTCGACCAACTACTCGAGCAATCACTCGACCAACTACTCGAACAACTACTCGACCAATCACTCGACCAACTACTCGACCAACTACTCGACCGACCACTTGACCGACCACTCGACCAACCACTCGACCAACTACTCAACCATCTACTCGACCAAATACTCGACCAACTACTTGACCAACTACTCGAACAACTACTCGACCAACTAGTCGACCAACTACTTGAGCAACTACTCGACCAACTACTCGACCAACTACTCGACCAACTACTCGACCAACTACTCGACCCACTACTTGACCAACTACTCGACCAACTACTCGACCAACTACTCGACCAATCACTCGACCAACTACTCGACCAATCGCTCGACCAACTACTCGACCAACTACTCGACCAACTACTCGACCGACCACTCGACCTACCACTTGGCCACTCTCTCGACCAACTACTCGACCACCTACTTGACCTACCACTCGAGCAACTACTCGACCAACTACTCGACCAACTAGTCGACCAATCACTCGACCAACTACTCGACCAACTAGTCGACCAACCACTCTACCGACCACTCGACCAATCACTCGACCAACTACTCAACCAACCACTCGACCAACCAGTCGACCAACAAGTCGTCTTACTAGTCGTCCAACCAGTCGATTAACTACTCGACTACCTACTCGACCAACTACTCGACCGACCACTCGACCGACCACTCGACCAATAACTCGAACAACTACTCTACCAACTACTCGACCGACCACTCTACCGACCACTCGACCAATCACTCGACCAACTACTCAACCAACCACTCGACCAACCAGTCGACCAACAAGTCGTCTTTCTAGTCGTCCAACCAGTCGATTAACTACTCGACTAGATACTCGACCGACTACTCGACCGACCACTCGACCGACCACTCGACCAATAACTCGAACAACTACTCGACCAACTACTCGACCAACTACTCGACCAATAACTCGACCAACTACTCGACCAACTACTCGACCAACTACTAGACCATCTACTCGACCAACTACTCGACCAACTACTCGACCAACTACTCGACCAATCACTCGACCAATTACTCGACCAACTACTCGACTAATTACTCAACCAACTACTCGACCAATCACTCGACCAACTACTCGACCAACTACTCGACCAACTACTCGACCAACTACTCGACCAAATACTCGACCAACTACTCGACCAACTACTCGACCAACTACTCGACCAACTACTCGAGCGACTACTCGACTAATCACTCGACCAACTACTCGACCAACTACTCGACCAACTACTCGACCAACTACTCGACCAACTACTCGACCAACTACTCGACCAACTACTAGACCATCTACTCGACCAACTACTCGACCAACTACTCGACCAACTACTCGACCAATCACTCGACCAATTACTCGACCAACTACTCGACTAATTACTCAACCAACTACTCGACCAATCACTCGACCAACTACTCGACCAACTACTCGACCAACTACTCGACCAACTACTCGACCAAATACTCGACCAACTACTCGACCAACTACTCGACAAACTACTCGACCAACTACTCGAGCGACTACTCGACTAATCACTCGACCAACTACTCGACCAACTACTCGACCAACTACTCGACCAACTACTCGACCAACTACTCGACCAACTACTCGACCAACTACTCGACCAACTACTCGACCAACTACTCGAACAATCACTCGACCAACTACTCGACCAATCGCTCGACCAACTACTCGACCAACTACTCGACCAACTACTCGACCGACCACTCGACCTACCACTTGGCCACTCTCTCAAACAACTACTCGACCACCTACTTGACCTACCACTCGAGCAACTACTCGACCAACTACTCGACCAACTAGTCGACCAACTACTCGACCAACTACTCGGCCAACTACTCGAGCAATCACTCGACCAACTACTCAACCAACTACTCGACCAATCACTCGACCAACTACTCGATCAACTACTTGATCAACTACTCGACCAACTACTCGACCAACTACTCAAGCAGTCACTCGACCAACTACTCGACCAACTACTCGACCAACTACTCGACCAACTACTTGACCAACTACTCGACCGAGTACTCGACCAACTACTCAACCAACTACTCTACCAATCACTCGACCAACTACTCGACCAATCGCTCGACCAACTACTCGACCAACTACTCGACCAACTACTCTACCAATCACTCGACCAACTACTCGACCAACTACTCGACCAAACACTCGACCAACTTCTCGACCAACTACTCGACCAACTACTCGACCAACTACTCGACCAACTACTCGACCAACTACTCGACCGACTACTCGACCAACTACTCGACCAACTACTCGACCAACTACTCGACCAACTACTCGAGCAATCACTCGACCAACTACTCGAACAACTACTCGACCAATCACTCGACCAACTACTCGACCAACTACTCGACCGACCACTCGACCGACCACTCGATCAACCACTCGACCAACTACTCAACCATCTACTCGACCAAATACTCGACCAACTACTTGACCAACTACTCGAACAACTACTCGACCAACTAGTCGACCAACTACTTGAGCAACTACTCGACCAACTACTCGACCAACTACTCGACCAATCACTCGACCAACTACTCGCCAACTACTCGACCAACTACTCGACCAACTACTCGACCAACTACTCGACCAACTACTCGACCAACTACTCGACCAACTTCTCGACCGACTACTCGACTAATCACTCGACCAACTACTCGACCAACTACTCGACCAACTACTCAACCAACTACTCGACCAACTACTCGACCAACTACTCGACCAATCGCTCGACCAACTACTCGACCAACTACTCGACCAACTTCTCGACCAACTACTCGACCAACTACTCGACCAACTACTCGACCGACCACTCGACCGACTACTCCACCAATCACTCCACCAACTACTAGACCAACTACTCGACCAACTACTCAACCAACTACTCGACCAACTACTCGACCAACTACTCGACCAACTACTCGGCCAACTACTCGAGCAATCACTCGACCAACTACTCAACCAACTACTCGACCAATCACTCGACCAACTACTCGATCAACTACTTGATCAACTACTCGACCAACTACTCGACCAACTACTCAAGCAGTCACTCGACCAACTACTCGACCAACTACTCGACCAACTACTCGACCAACTACTTGACCAACTACTCGACCAAGTACTCGACCAACTACTCGACCAACTACTCGAGCAGTCACTCGACCAACTACTCGACCAACTACTCGACCAACCACTCGACCGACCACTCGACCAACTACTCGACCAACTACTCGACCAACCAGTCGACCAACCAGTCGACCAACAAGTCGACTAATCACTCGACCAACTACTCGACCAACTACTCGACCAACTACTCGACCAACTACTAGACCAATCACTCGACCAACTACTCGACCAACTACTCGACCATCTACTCGACCAACTACTTGACCAACTACTCGATCAACTACTCGACCAACTACTCGAGCAATCACTCGACCAACTACTCAACCAACTACTCTACCAATCACTCGACCAACTACTCGACCAATCGCTCGACCAACTACTCGACCAACTACTCGACCAACTACTCGACCAACTACTCTACCAATCACTCGACCAACTACTCGACCAACTACTCGACCAAACACTCGACCAACTTCTCGACCATCTACTCGACCAACTACTCGACCAACTACTCGACCAATTACTCGACCAACTACTCGACCGACTACTCGACCAACTACTCGACCAACTACTCGACCAACTACTCGACCAACTACTCGAGCAATCACTCGACCAACTACTCGAACAACTACTCGACCAATCACTCGACCAACTACTCGACCAACTACTCGACCGACCACTCGACCGACCACTCGACCAACCACTCGACCAACTACTCAACCATCTACTCGACCAAATACTCGACCAACTACTTGACCAACTACTCGAACAACTACTCGACCAACTAGTCGACCAACTACTTGAGCAACTACTCGACCAACTACTCGACCAACAACTCGACCAACTACTCGACCAACTACTCGACCAACTACTCAACCAACTACTCGACCAACTACTCGACCAACTACTCGACCAACTACTCGACCAACTACTCGGCCAACTACTCGAGCAATCACTCGACCAACTACTCAACCAACTACTCGACCAATCACTCGACCAACTACTCGACCAACTACTTGATCAACTACTCGACCAACTACTCGACCAACTACTCAAGCAGTCACTCGACCAACTACTCGACCAACTACTCGACCAACTACTCGAGCAATCTCTCGACCAACTACTCAACCAACTACTCTACCAATCACTCGACCAACTACTCGACCAATCGCTCGACCAACTACTCGACCAACTACTCTACCAATCACTCGACCAACTACTCGACCAACTACTCGACCAACCACTCGACCAACTACTCGACCAACTACTCGACCAACTACTCGACCAACTACTCGACCAACTACTCGACCAACTACTCGAACGACTACTCGACCAACTACTCGACCAACTACTCGACCAACTACTCGACCAACTACTCGAGCAATCACTCGACCAACTACTCGAACAACTACTCGACCAATCACTCGACCAACTACTCGACCAACTACTCGACCGACCACTTGACCGACCACTCGACCAACCACTCGACCAACTACTCAACCATCTACTCGACCAAATACTCGACCAACTACTTGACCAACTACTCGAACAACTACTCGACCAACTAGTCGACCAACTACTTGAGCAACTACTCGACCAACTACTCGACCAACTACTCGACCAACTACTCGACCAACTACTCGACCCACTACTTGACCAACTACTCGACCAACTACTCGACCAACTACTCGACCACCTACTTGACCTACCACTCGAGCAACTACTCGACCAACTACTCGACCGACTACACGACCAACTACTTGACCAACTACTCGACCAAGTACTCGACCATCTACTCGACCAACTACTTGACCAACTACTCGACCAACTACTCGACCAACTACTCGACCAACTACTCGAGCAATCACTCGACCAACTACTCAACCAACTACTCTACCAATCACTCGACCAACTACTCGACCAATCACTCGACCAACTACTCAACCAACCACTCAACCAACCAGTCGACCAACAAGTCGTCTTACTAGTCGTCCAACCAGTCGATTAACTACTCGACTACCTACTCGACCAACTACTCGACCGACCACTCGACCGACCACTCGACCAATAACTCGAACAACTACTCTACCAACTACTCGACCGACCACTCTACCGACCACTCGACCAATCACTCGACCAACTACTCAACCAACCACTCGACCAACCAGTCGACCAACAAGTCGTCTTTCTAGTCGTCCAACCAGTCGATTAACTACTCGACTAGATACTCGACCGACTACTCGACCGACCACTCGACCGACCACTCGACCAATAACTCGAACAACTACTCGACCAACTACTCGACCAACTACTCGACCAATAACTCGACCAACTACTCGACCAACTACTCGACCAACTACTAGACCATCTACTCGACCAACTACTCGACCAACTACTCGACCAACTACTCGACCAATCACTCGACCAATTACTCGACCAACTACTCGACTAATTACTCAACCAACTACTCGACCAATCACTCGACCAACTACTCGACCAACTACTCGACCAACTACTCGACCAACTACTCGACCAACTACTCGACCAACTACTCGACCAACTACTCGACCAACTACTCGACCAACTACTCGAGCGACTACTCGACTAATCACTCGACCAACTACTCGACCAACTACTCGACCAACTACTCGACCAACTACTCGACCAACTACTCGACCAACTACTCGACCAACTACTCGACCAACTACTCGAACAATCACTCGACCAACTACTCGACCAATCGCTCTACCAACTACTCGACCAACTACTCGACCAACTACTCGACCGACCACTCGACCTACCACTTGGCCACTCTCTCAAACAACTACTCGACCACCTACTTGACCTACCACTCGAGCAACTACTCGACCAACTACTCGACCAACTAGTCGACCAATCACTCGACCAACTACTCGACCAACTAGTCAACCAACCACTCTACCGACCACTCGACCAATCACTCGACCAACTACTCAACCGACCACTCGACCAACCAGTCGACCAACAAGTCGTCTTACTAGTCGTCCAACCAGTCGATTAACTACTTGACTACCTACTCAACCAACTACTCGACCGACCACTCGACCGACCACTCGACCGACCACTCGACCAATAACTCGAACAACTACTCGACCAACTACTCGACCAACTACTCGACCAATAACTCGACCAACTACTCGACCAACTACTCGACCAACTACTAGACCATCTACTCGACCAACTACTCGACCAACTACTCGACCAACTACTCGACCAATCACTCGACCAACTACTCGACCAACTACTCGACTAACTACTCAACCAACTACTCGACCAATCACTCGACCAACTACTCGACCAACTACTCGACCAACTACTCGACCAACTACTCGACCAACTACTCGACCAACTACTCGACCAACTTCTCGACCGACCACTCTACCGACTACTCGACCAATCACTCGACCAACTACTCGCCAACTACTCGACCAACTACTCGACCAACTACTCGACCAACTACTCGACCAACTACTCTACCAACTACTCGACCAACTACTCGACCAACTACTCGACCAACTACTCGACCAACTACTCGACCGACTACACGACCAACTACTTGACCAACTACTCGACCAAGTACTCGACCATCTACTCGACCAACTACTTGACCAACTACTCGACCAACTACTCGACCAACTACTCGACCAACTACTCGAGCAATCACTCGACCAACTACTCAACCAACTACTCTACCAATCACTCGACCAACTACTCGACCAATCACTCGACCAACTACTCGACCAACTACTCGACCAACTACTCGACTAACTACTCGACCGACCACTCGACCAACTACTCGACTAACTACTCGACCAACTAATCGACCAACTACTCGACCAACTACTCGACCAACTACTCGGCCAACTACTCGAGCAATCACTCGACCAACTACTCAACCAACTACTCGACCAATCACTCGACCAACTACTCGACCAACTACTTGATCAACTACTCGACCAACTACTCGACCAACTACTCGACCAATTACTCGACCAACTACTCGACCAACAACTATACCAATCACTCGACCAACTACTCGACCAACTACTCGACCATCTACTCGACCAACTACTAGACCAACTACTCGACCAACTACTCGACCAACTACTCGACCAACTACTCGAGCAATCAATCGACCAACTACTCAACCAACTACTCTACCAATCACTCGACCAACTACTCGACCAATCGCTCGACCAACTACTCGACCAACTACTCGACCAACTACTCGACCGACCACTCGACCGACTAGTCGACCAATCACTCGACCAATCACTCGACCAATCACTCGACCAACTACTCGACCAACTACTCGACCAACTACTCGACCAACTACTCGACCAATCACTCGACCAACTACTCGACCAACTACTCGACGAACTACTCGACCAACTTCTTAACCAATTACTCGACCAACTACTCGACCAACTACTCGACCAACTTTTCGAGCAATCACTCGACCAACTACTCAACCAACTACTCGACCAATCACTCGACCAACTACTCAACCAACCACTCGACCAACCAGTCGACCAACAAGTCGTCTTACTAGTCGTCCAACCAGTCGATTAACTACTCGACTACCTACTTGACCAACTACTCGACCGACCACTCGACCGACCACTCGACCAACAAGTCGTCTTTCTAGTCGTCCAACCAGTCGATTAACTACTCGACTAGATACTCGACCGACTACTCGACCGACCACTCGACCGACCACTCGACCAATAACTCGAACAACTACTCGACCAACTACTCGACCAACTACTCGACCAATAACTCGACCAACTACTCGACCAACTACTCGAACAACTACTAGACCATCTACTCGACCAACTACTCGACCAACTACTCGACCAACTACTCGACCAATCACTCGACCAATTACTCGACCAACTACTCGACTAATTACTCAACCAACTACTCGACCAATCACTCGACCAACTACTCGACCAACTACTCGACCAACTACTCGACCAACTACTCGACCAACTACTCTACCAACTACTCGACCAACTACTCGACCAACTACTCGACCAACTACTCGACCAACTACTCGACCGACTACACGACCAACTACTTGACCAACTACTCGACCAAGTACTCGACCATCTACTCGACCAACTACTTGACCAACTACTCGACCAACTACTCGACCAACTACTCGACCAACTACTCGACTAACTACTCGACCGACCACTCGACCAACTACTCGACTAACTACTCGACCAACTACTCGACCAACTACTCGACCAACTACTCGACCAACTACTCGGCCAACTACTCGAGCAATCACTCGACCAACTACTCAACCAACTACTCGACCAATCACTCGACCAACTACTCGACCAACTACTCGACCAACAACTATACCAATCACTCGACCAACTACTCGACCAACTACTCGACCATCTACTCGACCAACTACTAGACCAACTACTCGACCAACTACTCGACCAACTACTCGACCAACTACTCGAGCAATCAATCGACCAACTACTCAACCAACTACTCTACCAATCACTCGACCAACTACTAGACCATCTACTCGACCAACTACTCGACCAACTACTCGACCAACTACTCGACCAATCACTCGACCAATTACTCGACCAACTACTCGACTAATTACTCAACCAACTACTCGACCAATCACTCGACCAACTACTCGACCAACTACTCGACCAACTACTCGACCAATCACTCGACCAACTACTCGACCAACTACTCGACCAACTACTCGACCAACTACTTAACCAATTACTCGACCAACTACTCGACCAACTACTCGACCAACTACTCGACCAACTTTTCGAGCAATCACTCGACCAACTACTCAACCAACTACTCGACCAATCACTCGACCAACTACTCAACCAACCACTCGACCAACCAGTCGACCAACAAGTCGTCTTACTAGTCGTCCAACCAGTCGATTAACTACTCGACTACCTACTTGACCAACTACTCGACCGACCACTCGACCGACCACTCGACCAATAACTCGAACAACTACTCGAACAACTACTCGACCAACTACTCGACCAATAACTCGACCAACTACTCGACCAACTACTCGACCAACTACTCGACCAACTACTCGACCATCTACTCGACCAACTACTCGACCAACTACTCGACCAACTACTCGACCAATCACTCGACCAACTACTCGACCAACTACTCGACTAATTACTCAACCAACTACTCGACCAATCACTCGACCAACTACTCGACCAACTACTCGACCAACTACTCGATCAATCACTCGACCAACTACTCGACCAACTACTCGACCAACTACTCGACCAATCACTCGACCAACTACTCGACCAACTACTCGACTTATTACTCAACCAACTACTCGACCAACTACTCGACCAACTACTCGACCAACTACTCGACCAACTACTCGACCGACCACTCTACCGACTACTCGACCAATCACTCGACCAACTACTCGCCAACTACTCGACCAACTACTCGACCGACCACTCTACCGACTACTCGACCAATCACTCGACCAACTACTCGCCAACTACTCGACCAACTACTCGACCAACTACTGGACCTTCTACTCGACCAACTACTCGACCAACTACTCGACCAACTACTCGACCAACTACTCGACCGACTACTCGACTAATCACTCGACCAACTACTCGACCAACTACTCGACCAACTACTCAACCAACTACTCGACCAACTACTCGACCAACTACTCGACCAATCGCTCGACCAACTACTCGACCAACTACTCGACCAACTACTCGACCAACTACTCGACCGACTACTCCACCAATCACTCGACCAACTACTCGACCAACCACTCGACCGACCACTCGACCGACTACTCGACCAACTACTCGACCAACCAGTCGACCAACCAGTCGACCAACAAGTCGACTAATCACTCGACCAACTACTTGACCAACTACTCGACCAACTATTCGACCATCAACTATACCAATCACTCGACCAACTACTCGACCAACTACTCGACCATCTACTCGACCAACTACTTGACCAACTACTCGACCAACTACTCGACCATCTACTCGACCAACTACTTGACCAACTACTCTACCATTTACTCGACCAATCACTCGACCAACTACTCGACCAACTACTCGACCGACCACTCGACCGACCACTCGACCAACCACTCGACCAACTACTCAACCATCTACTCGACCAAATACTCGACCAACTACTTGACCAACTACTCGAACAACTACTCGACCAACTAGTCGACCAACTACTTGAGCAACTACTCGACCAACTACTCGACCAACTACTCGACCAACTACTCGACCAACTACTCGACCCACTACTCGACCGACCACTAGACCGACTACTCCACCAATCACTCGACCAACTACTAGACCAACTACTCGACCAACTACTCAACCAACTACTCGACCAACTACTCGACCAACTACTCGACCAACTACTCGACCAACTACTCGGCCAACTACTCGAGCAATCACTCGAACAACTACTCAACCAACTACTCGACCAATCACTCGACCAACTACTCGACCAACTACTTGATCAACTACTCGACCAACTACTCGACCAACTACTCAAGCAGTCACTCGACCAACTACTCGACCAACTACTCGACCAACTACTCGACCAACTACTCGAGCAATCACTCGACCAACTACTCAACCAACTACTCTACCAATCACTCGACCAACTACTCGACCAATCGCTCGACCAACTACTCGACCAACTACTCGACCAACTACTCGACCAACTACTCTACCAATCACTCGACTAACTACTCGACCAACTACTCGACCAACCACTCGACCAACTACTCGACCAACTACTCGACCAACTACTCGACCAACTACTCGACCAACTACTCGACCAACTACTCGACCGACTACTCGAGCAACTACTCGACCAACTACTCGACCAACTACTCGATCAACTACTCGAGCAATCACTCGACCAACTACTCGACCAACTACTCGACCAACTACTCGACCAATCACTCGACCAACTACTCGACCAATCGCTCGACCAATCACTCGACCAACTACTCGACCAACTACTCGACCGACCACTCGACCGACCACTCGATCAACCACTCGACCAACTACTCAACCATCTACTCGACCAAATACTCGACCAACTACTTGACCAACTACTCGAACAACTACTCGACCAACTAGTCGACCAACTACTTGAGCAACTACTCGACCAACTACTCGACCAACTACTCGAACAACTACTCGACCAACTAGTCGACCAACTACTTGAGCAACTACTCGACCAACTACTCGACCAACAACTCGACCAACTACTCGACCAACTACTCGACCAACTACTCAACCAACTACTCGACCAACTACTCGACCAACTACTCGACCAACTACTCGACCAACTACTCGGCCAACTACTCGAGCAATCACTCGACCAACTACTCAACCAACTACTCGACCAATCACTCGACCAACTACTCGACCAACTACTTGATCAACTACTCGACCAACTACTCGACCAACTACTCAAGCAGTCACTCGACCAACTACTCGACCAACTACTCGACCAACTACTCGAGCAATCTCTCGACCAACTACTCAACCAACTACTCTACCAATCACTCGACCAACTACTCGACCAATCGCTCGACCAACTACTCGACCAACTACTCTACCAATCACTCGACCAACTACTCGACCAACTACTCGACCAACCACTCGACCAACTACTCGACCAACTACTCGACCAACTACTCGACCAACTACTCGACCAACTACTCGACCAACTACTCGAACGACTACTCGACCAACTACTCGACCAACTACTCGACCAACTACTCGACCAACTACTCGAGCAATCACTCGACCAACTACTCGAACAACTACTCGACCAATCACTCGACCAACTACTCGACCAACTACTCGACCGACCACTTGACCGACCACTCGACCAACCACTCGACCAACTACTCAACCATCTACTCGACCAAATACTCGACCAACTACTTGACCAACTACTCGAACAACTACTCGACCAACTAGTCGACCAACTACTTGAGCAACTACTCGACCAACTACTCGACCAACTACTCGACCAACTACTCGACCAACTACTCGACCCACTACTTGACCAACTACTCGACCAACTACTCGACCAACTACTCGACCACCTACTTGACCTACCACTCGAGCAACTACTCGACCAACTACTCGACCGACTACACGACCAACTACTTGACCAACTACTCGACCAAGTACTCGACCATCTACTCGACCAACTACTTGACCAACTACTCGACCAACTACTCGACCAACTACTCGACCAACTACTCGAGCAATCACTCGACCAACTACTCAACCAACTACTCTACCAATCACTCGACCAACTACTCGACCAATCACTCGACCAACTACTCAACCAACCACTCAACCAACCAGTCGACCAACAAGTCGTCTTACTAGTCGTCCAACCAGTCGATTAACTACTCGACTACCTACTCGACCAACTACTCGACCGACCACTCGACCGACCACTCGACCAATAACTCGAACAACTACTCTACCAACTACTCGACCGACCACTCTACCGACCACTCGACCAATCACTCGACCAACTACTCAACCAACCACTCGACCAACCAGTCGACCAACAAGTCGTCTTTCTAGTCGTCCAACCAGTCGATTAACTACTCGACTAGATACTCGACCGACTACTCGACCGACCACTCGACCGACCACTCGACCAATAACTCGAACAACTACTCGACCAACTACTCGACCAACTACTCGACCAATAACTCGACCAACTACTCGACCAACTACTCGACCAACTAATAGACCATCTACTCGACCAACTACTCGACCAACTACTCGACCAACTACTCGACCAATCACTCGACCAATTACTCGACCAACTACTCGACTAATTACTCAACCAACTACTCGACCAATCACTCGACCAACTACTCGACCAACTACTCGACCAACTACTCGACCAACTACTCGACCAACTACTCGACCAACTACTCGACCAACTACTCGACCAACTACTCGACCAACTACTCGAGCGACTACTCGACTAATCACTCGACCAACTACTCGACCAACTACTCGACCAACTACTCGACCAACTACTCGACCAACTACTCGACCAACTACTCGACCAACTACTCGACCAACTACTCGAACAATCACTCGACCAACTACTCGACCAATCGCTCTACCAACTACTCGACCAACTACTCGACCAACTACTCGACCGACCACTCGACCTACCACTTGGCCACTCTCTCAAACAACTACTCGACCACCTACTTGACCTACCACTCGAGCAACTACTCGACCAACTACTCGACCAACTAGTCGACCAATCACTCGACCAACTACTCGACCAACTAGTCGACCAACCACTCTACCGACCACTCGACCAATCACTCGACCAACTACTCAACCGACCACTCGACCAACCAGTCGACCAACAAGTCGTCTTACTAGTCGTCCAACCAGTCGATTAACTACTTGACTACCTACTCAACCAACTACTCGACCGACCACTCGACCGACCACTCGACCGACCACTCGACCAATAACTCGAACAACTACTCGACCAACTACTCGACCAACTACTCGACCAATAACTCGACCAACTACTCGACCAACTACTCGACCAACTACTAGACCATCTACTCGACCAACTACTCGACCAACTACTCGACCAACTACTCGACCAATCACTCGACCAACTACTCGACCAACTACTCGACTAACTACTCAACCAACTACTCGACCAATCACTCGACCAACTACTCGACCAACTACTCGACCAACTACTCGACCAACTACTCGACCAACTACTCGACCAACTACTCGACCAACTTCTCGACCGACCACTCTACCGACTACTCGACCAATCACTCGACCAACTACTCGCCAACTACTCGACCAACTACTCGACCAACTACTCGACCAACTACTCGACCAACTACTCTACCAACTACTCGACCAACTACTCGACCAACTACTCGACCAACTACTCGACCAACTACTCGACCGACTACACGACCAACTACTTGACCAACTACTCGACCAAGTACTCGACCATCTACTCGACCAACTACTTGACCAACTACTCGACCAACTACTCGACCAACTACTCGACCAACTACTCGAGCAATCACTCGACCAACTACTCAACCAACTACTCTACCAATCACTCGACCAACTACTCGACCAATCACTCGACCAACTACTCGACCAACTACTCGACCAACTACTCGACTAACTACTCGACCGACCACTCGACCAACTACTCGACTAACTACTCGACCAACTAATCGACCAACTACTCGACCAACTACTCGACCAACTACTCGGCCAACTACTCGAGCAATCACTCGACCAACTACTCAACCAACTACTCGACCAATCACTCGACCAACTACTCGACCAACTACTTGATCAACTACTCGACCAACTACTCGACCAACTACTCGACCAATTACTCGACCAACTACTCGACCAACAACTATACCAATCACTCGACAAACTACTCGACCAACTACTCGACCATCTACTCGACCAACTACTAGACCAACTACTCGACCAACTACTCGACCAACTACTCGACCAACTACTCGAGCAATCAATCGACCAACTACTCAACCAACTACTCTACCAATCACTCGACCAACTACTCGACCAATCGCTCGACCAACTACTCGACCAACTACTCGACCAACTACTCGACCGACCACTCGACCGACTAGTCGACCAATCACTCGACCAATCACTCGACCAATCACTCGACCAACTACTCGACCAACTACTCGACCAACTACTCGACCAACTACTCGACCAATCACTCGACCAACTACTCGACCAACTACTCGACGAACTACTCGACCAACTTCTTAACCAATTACTCGACCAACTACTCGACCAACTACTCGACCAACTTTTCGAGCAATCACTCGACCAACTACTCAACCAACTACTCGACCAATCACTCGACCAACTACTCAACCAACCACTCGACCAACCAGTCGACCAACAAGTCGTCTTACTAGTCGTCCAACCAGTCGATTAACTACTCGACTACCTACTTGACCAACTACTCGACCGACCACTCGACCGACCACTCGACCAACAAGTCGTCTTTCTAGTCGTCCAACCAGTCGATTAACTACTCGACTAGATACTCGACCGACTACTCGACCGACCACTCGACCGACCACTCGACCAATAACTCGAACAACTACTCGACCAACTACTCGACCAACTACTCGACCAATAACTCGACCAACTACTCGACCAACTACTCGAACAACTACTAGACCATCTACTCGACCAACTACTCGACCAACTACTCGACCAACTACTCGACCAATCACTCGACCAATTACTCGACCAACTACTCGACTAATTACTCAACCAACTACTCGACCAATCACTCGACCAACTACTCGACCAACTACTCGACCAACTACTCGACCAACTACTCGACCAACTACTCTACCAACTACTCGACCAACTACTCGACCAACTACTCGACCAACTACTCGACCAACTACTCGACCGACTACACGACCAACTACTTGACCAACTACTCGACCAAGTACTCGACCATCTACTCGACCAACTACTTGACCAACTACTCGACCAACTACTCGACCAACTACTCGACCAACTACTCGACTAACTACTCGACCGACCACTCGACCAACTACTCGACTAACTACTCGACCAACTACTCGACCAACTACTCGACCAACTACTCGACCAACTACTCGGCCAACTACTCGAGCAATCACTCGACCAACTACTCAACCAACTACTCGACCAATCACTCGACCAACTACTCGACCAACTACTCGACCAACAACTATACCAATCACTCGACCAACTACTCGACCAACTACTCGACCATCTACTCGACCAACTACTAGACCAACTACTCGACCAACTACTCGACCAACTACTCGACCAACTACTCGAGCAATCAATCGACCAACTACTCAACCAACTACTCTACCAATCACTCGACCAACTACTAGACCATCTACTCGACCAACTACTCGACCAACTACTCGACCAACTACTCGACCAATCACTCGACCAATTACTCGACCAACTACTCGACTAATTACTCAACCAACTACTCGACCAATCACTCGACCAACTACTCGACCAACTACTCGACCAACTACTCGACCAATCACTCGACCAACTACTCGACCAACTACTCGACCAACTACTCGACCAACTACTTAACCAATTACTCGACCAACTACTCGACCAACTACTCGACCAACTACTCGACCAACTTTTCGAGCAATCACTCGACCAACTACTCAACCAACTACTCGACCAATCACTCGACCAACTACTCAACCAACCACTCGACCAACCAGTCGACCAACAAGTCGTCTTACTAGTCGTCCAACCAGTCGATTAACTACTCGACTACCTACTTGACCAACTACTCGACCGACCACTCGACCGACCACTCGACCAATAACTCGAACAACTACTCGAACAACTACTCGACCAACTACTCGACCAATAACTCGACCAACTACTCGACCAACTACTCGACCAACTACTCGACCAACTACTCGACCATCTACTCGACCAACTACTCGACCAACTACTCGACCAACTACTCGACCAATCACTCGACCAACTACTCGACCAACTACTCGACTAATTACTCAACCAACTACTCGACCAATCACTCGACCAACTACTCGACCAACTACTCGACCAACTACTCGATCAATCACTCGACCAACTACTCGACCAACTACTCGACCAACTACTCGACCAATCACTCGACCAACTACTCGACCAACTACTCGACTTATTACTCAACCAACTACTCGACCAACTACTCGACCAACTACTCGACCAACTACTCGACCAACTACTCGACCGACCACTCTACCGACTACTCGACCAATCACTCGACCAACTACTCGCCAACTACTCGACCAACTACTCGACCGACCACTCGACCAACAAGTCGTCTTTCTAGTCGTCCAACCAGTCGATTAACTACTCGACTAGATACTCGACCGACTACTCGACCGACCACTCGACCGACCACTCGACCAATAACTCGAACAACTACTCGACCAACTACTCGACCAACTACTCGACCAATAACTCGACCAACTACTCGACCAACTACTCGAACAACTACTAGACCATCTACTCGACCAACTACTCGACCAACTACTCGACCAACTACTCGACCAATCACTCGACCAATTACTCGACCAACTACTCGACTAATTACTCAACCAACTACTCGACCAATCACTCGACCAACTACTCGACCAACTACTCGACCAACTACTCGACCAACTACTCGACCAACTACTCTACCAACTACTCGACCAACTACTCGACCAACTACTCGACCAACTACTCGACCAACTACTCGACCGACTACACGACCAACTACTTGACCAACTACTCGACCAAGTACTCGACCATCTACTCGACCAACTACTTGACCAACTACTCGACCAACTACTCGACCAACTACTCGACCAACTACTCGACTAACTACTCGACCGACCACTCGACCAACTACTCGACTAACTACTCGACCAACTACTCGACCAACTACTCGACCAACTACTCGACCAACTACTCGGCCAACTACTCGAGCAATCACTCGACCAACTACTCAACCAACTACTCGACCAATCACTCGACCAACTACTCGACCAACTACTCGACCAACAACTATACCAATCACTCGACCAACTACTCGACCAACTACTCGACCATCTACTCGACCAACTACTAGACCAACTACTCGACCAACTACTCGACCAACTACTCGACCAACTACTCGAGCAATCAATCGACCAACTACTCAACCAACTACTCTACCAATCACTCGACCAACTACTAGACCATCTACTCGACCAACTACTCGACCAACTACTCGACCAACTACTCGACCAATCACTCGACCAATTACTCGACCAACTACTCGACTAATTACTCAACCAACTACTCGACCAATCACTCGACCAACTACTCGACCAACTACTCGACCAACTACTCGACCAATCACTCGACCAACTACTCGACCAACTACTCGACCAACTACTCGACCAACTACTTAACCAATTACTCGACCAACTACTCGACCAACTACTCGACCAACTACTCGACCAACTTTTCGAGCAATCACTCGACCAACTACTCAACCAACTACTCGACCAATCACTCGACCAACTACTCAACCAACCACTCGACCAACCAGTCGACCAACAAGTCGTCTTACTAGTCGTCCAACCAGTCGATTAACTACTCGACTACCTACTTGACCAACTACTCGACCGACCACTCGACCGACCACTCGACCAATAACTCGAACAACTACTCGAACAACTACTCGACCAACTACTCGACCAATAACTCGACCAACTACTCGACCAACTACTCGACCAACTACTCGACCAACTACTCGACCATCTACTCGACCAACTACTCGACCAACTACTCGACCAACTACTCGACCAATCACTCGACCAACTACTCGACCAACTACTCGACTAATTACTCAACCAACTACTCGACCAATCACTCGACCAACTACTCGACCAACTACTCGACCAACTACTCGATCAATCACTCGACCAACTACTCGACCAACTACTCGACCAACTACTCGACCAATCACTCGACCAACTACTCGACCAACTACTCGACTTATTACTCAACCAACTACTCGACCAACTACTCGACCAACTACTCGACCAACTACTCGACCAACTACTCGACCGACCACTCTACCGACTACTCGACCAATCACTCGACCAACTACTCGCCAACTACTCGACCAACTACTCGACCGACCACTCTACCGACTACTCGACCAATCACTCGACCAACTACTCGCCAACTACTCGACCAACTACTCGACCAACTACTGGACCTTCTACTCGACCAACTACTCGACCAACTACTCGACCAACTACTCGACCAACTACTCGACCGACTACTCGACTAATCACTCGACCAACTACTCGACCAACTACTCGACCAACTACTCAACCAACTACTCGACCAACTACTCGACCAACTACTCGACCAATCGCTCGACCAACTACTCGACCAACTACTCGACCAACTACTCGACCAACTACTCGACCGACTACTCCACCAATCACTCGACCAACTACTCGACCAACCACTCGACCGACCACTCGACCGACTACTCGACCAACTACTCGACCAACCAGTCGACCAACCAGTCGACCAACAAGTCGACTAATCACTCGACCAACTACTTGACCAACTACTCGACCAACTATTCGACCATCAACTATACCAATCACTCGACCAACTACTCGACCAACTACTCGACCATCTACTCGACCAACTACTTGACCAACTACTCGACCAACTACTCGACCATCTACTCGACCAACTACTTGACCAACTACTCTACCATTTACTCGACCAATCACTCGACCAACTACTCGACCAACTACTCGACCGACCACTCGACCGACCACTCGACCAACCACTCGACCAACTACTCAACCATCTACTCGACCAAATACTCGACCAACTACTTGACCAACTACTCGAACAACTACTCGACCAACTAGTCGACCAACTACTTGAGCAACTACTCGACCAACTACTCGACCAACTACTCGACCAACTACTCGACCAACTACTCGACCCACTACTCGACCGACCACTAGACCGACTACTCCACCAATCACTCGACCAACTACTAGACCAACTACTCGACCAACTACTCAACCAACTACTCGACCAACTACTCGACCAACTACTCGACCAACTACTCGACCAACTACTCGGCCAACTACTCGAGCAATCACTCGAACAACTACTCAACCAACTACTCGACCAATCACTCGACCAACTACTCGACCAACTACTTGATCAACTACTCGACCAACTACTCGACCAACTACTCAAGCAGTCACTCGACCAACTACTCGACCAACTACTCGACCAACTACTCGACCAACTACTCGAGCAATCACTCGACCAACTACTCAACCAACTACTCTACCAATCACTCGACCAACTACTCGACCAATCGCTCGACCAACTACTCGACCAACTACTCGACCAACTACTCGACCAACTACTCTACCAATCACTCGACTAACTACTCGACCAACTACTCGACCAACCACTCGACCAACTACTCGACCAACTACTCGACCAACTACTCGACCAACTACTCGACCAACTACTCGACCAACTACTCGACCGACTACTCGACCAACTACTCGACCAACTACTCGACCAACTACTCGATCAACTACTCGAGCAATCACTCGACCAACTACTCGACCAACTACTCGACCAACTACTCGACCAATCACTCGACCAACTACTCGACCAATCGCTCGACCAATCACTCGACCAACTACTCGACCAACTACTCGACCGACCACTCGACCGACCACTCGATCAACCACTCGACCAACTACTCAACCATCTACTCGACCAAATACTCGACCAACTACTTGACCAACTACTCGAACAACTACTCGACCAACTAGTCGACCAACTACTTGAGCAACTACTCGACCAACTACTCGACCAACTACTCGACCAATCACTCGACCAACTACTCGCCAACTACTCGACCAACTACTCGACCAACTACTCGACCAACTACTCGACCAACTACTCGACCAACTACTCGACGAACTTCTCGACCGACTACTCGACTAATCACTCGACCAACTACTCGACCAACTACTCGACCAACTACTCAACCAACTACTCGACCAACTACTCGACCAACTACTCGACCAATCGCTCGACCAACTACTCGACCAACTACTCGACCAACTTCTCGACCAACTACTCGACCAACTACTCGACCAACTACTCGACCGACCACTCGACCGACTACTCCACCAATCACTCGACCAACTACTAGACCAACTACTCGACCAACTACTCAACCAACTACTCGACCAACTACTCGACCAACTACTCGACCAACTACTCGACCAACTACTCGGCCAACTACTCGAGCAATCACTCGACCAACTACTCAACCAACTACTCGACCAATCACTCGACCAACTACTCGATCAACTACTTGATCAACTACTCGACCAACTACTCGACCAACTACTCAAGCAGTCACTCGACCAACTACTCGACCAACTACTCGACCAACTACTCGACCAACTACTTGACCAACTACTCGACCAAGTACTCGACCAACTACTCGACCAACTACTCGAGCAGTCACTCGACCAACTACTCGACCAACTACTCGACCAACCACTCGACCGACCACTCGACCAACTACTCGACCAACTACTCGACCAACCAGTCGACCAACCAGTCGACCAACAAGTCGACTAATCACTCGACCAACTACTCGACCAACTACTCGACCAACTACTCGACCAACTACTAGACCAATCACTCGACCAACTACTCGACCAACTACTCGACCATCTACTCGACCAACTACTTGACCAACTACTCGATCAACGACTCGACCAACTACTCGAGCAATCACTCGACCAACTACTCAACCAACTACTCTACCAATCACTCGACCAACTACTCGACCAATCGCTCGACCAACTACTCGACCAACTACTCGACCAACTACTCGACCAACTACTCTACCAATCACTCGACCAACTACTCGACCAACTACTCGACCAAACACTCGACCAACTTCTCGACCAACTACTCGACCAACTACTCGACCAACTACTCGACCAATTACTCGACCAACTACTCGACCGACTACTCGACCAACTACTCGACCAACTACTCGACCAACTACTCGACCAACTACTCGAGCAATCACTCGACCAACTACTCGAACAACTACTCGACCAATCACTCGACCAACTACTCGACCAACTACTCGACCGACCACTCGACCGACCACTCGACCAACCACTCGACCAACTACTCAACCATCTACTCGACCAAATACTCGACCAACTACTTGACCAACTACTCGAACAACTACTCGACCAACTAGTCGACCAACTACTTGAGCAACTACTCGACCAACTACTCGACCAACTACTCGACCAACTACTCGACCAACTACTCGACCAACTACTCAACCAACTACTCGACCAACTACTCGACCAACTACTCGACCAACTACTCGACCAACTACTCGGCCAACTACTCGAGCAATCACTCGACCAACTACTCAACCAACTACTCGACCAATCACTCGACCAACTACTCGACCAACTACTTGATCAACTACTCGACCAACTACTCGACCAACTACTCAAGCATTCACTCGACCAACTACTCGACCAATCGCTCGACCAACTACTCGACCAACTACTCTACCAATCACTCGACCAACTACTCGACCAACTACTCGACCAACCACTCGACCAACTACTCGACCAACTACTCGACCAACTACTCGACCAACTACTCGACCAACTACTCGACCAACTACTCGAACGACTACTCGACCAACTACTCGACCAACTACTCGACCAACTACTCGACCAACTACGCGAGCAATAACTCGACCAACTACTCGAACAACTACTCGACCAATCACTCGACCAACTACTCGACCAACTACTCGACTGACTACTCGACTAATCACTCGACCAACTACTCAACCAACTACTCGACCAACTACTCGACCAACTACTCGACCAACTACTCGACCAACTACTCGACCGACCACTCTACCGACTACTCGACCAATCACTCGACCAACTACTCGCCAACTACTCGACCAACTACTCGACCGACCACTCTACCGACTACTCGACCAATCACTCGACCAACTACTCGCCAACTACTCGACCAACTACTCGACCAACTACTGGACCTTCTACTCGACCAACTACTCGACCAACTACTCGACCAACTACTCGACCAACTACTCGACCGACTACTCGACTAATCACTCGACCAACTACTCGACCAACTACTCGACCAACTACTCAACCAACTACTCGACCAACTACTCGACCAACTACTCGACCAATCGCTCGACCAACTACTCGACCAACTACTCGACCAACTACTCGACCAACTACTCGACCGACTACTCCACCAATCAC
Organism: Papilio elwesi; assembly: GCA_029849275.1. Lineage (NCBI taxonomy): Eukaryota > Metazoa > Arthropoda > Insecta > Lepidoptera > Papilionidae > Papilio > Papilio elwesi. The sequence goes on along the minus strand of JANLBV010000032.1, from coordinate 166,628 downwards.
TCGACCAACTACTCGACCAACCACTCGACCGACCACTCGACCGACTACTCGACCAACTACTCGACCAACCAGTCGACCAACCAGTCGACCAACAAGTCGACTAATCACTCGACCAACTACTTGACCAACTACTCGACCAACTATTCGACCATCAACTATACCAATCACTCGACCAACTACTCGACCAACTACTCGACCATCTACTCGACCAACTACTTGACCAACTACTCGACCAACTACTCGACCATCTACTCGACCAACTACTTGACCAACTACTCGACCATTTACTCGACCAATCACTCGACCAACTACTCGACCAACTACTCGACCGACCACTCGACCGACCACTCGACCAACCACTCGACCAACTACTCAACCATCTACTCGACCAAATACTCGACCAACTACTTGACCAACTACTCGAACAACTACTCGACCAACTAGTCGACCAACTACTTGAGCAACTACTCGACCAACTACTCGACCAACTACTCGACCAACTACTCGACCAACTACTCGACCCACTACTCGACCGACCACTAGACCGACTACTCCACCAATCACTCGACCAACTACTAGACCAACTACTCGACCAACTACTCAACCAACTACTCGACCAAATACTCGACCAACTACTCGACCAACTACTCGACCAACTACTCGGCCAACTACTCGAGCAATCACTCGAACAACTACTCAACCAACTACTCGACCAATCACTCGACCAACTACTCGACCAACTACTTGATCAACTACTCGACCAACTACTCGACCAACTACTCAAGCAGTCACTCGACCAACTACTCGACCAACTACTCGACCAACTACTCGACCAACTACTCGAGCAATCACTCGACCAACTACTCAACCAACTACTCTACCAATCACTCGACCAACTACTCGACCAATCGCTCGACCAACTACTCGACCAACTACTCGACCAACTACTCGACCAACTACTCTACCAATCACTCGACTAACTACTCGACCAACTACTCGACCAACTACTCAACCATCTACTCGACCAAATACTCGACCAACTACTTGACCAACTACTCGAACAACTACTCGACCAACTACTCAACCAACCACTCGACCAACCAGTCGACCAACAAGTCGTCTTACTAGTCGTCCAACCAGTCGATTAACTACTCGACTACCTACTTGACCAACTACTCGACCGACCACTCGACCGACCACTCGACCAATAACTCGAACAACTACTCGAACAACTACTCGACCAACTACTCGACCAATAACTCGACCAACTACTCGACCAACTACTCGACCAACTACTCGACCAACTACTCGACCATCTACTCGACCAACTACTCGACCAACTACTCGACCAACTACTCGACCAATCACTCGACCAACTACTCGACCAACTACTCGACTAATTACTCAACCAACTACTCGACCAATCACTCGACCAACTACTCGACCAACTACTCGACCAACTACTCGATCAATCACTCGACCAACTACTCGACCAACTACTCGACCAACTACTCGACCAATCACTCGACCAACTACTCGACCAACTACTCGACTTATTACTCAACCAACTACTCGACCAACTACTCGACCAACTACTCGACCAACTACTCGACCAACTACTCGACCGACCACTCTACCGACTACTCGACCAATCACTCGACCAACTACTCGCCAACTACTCGACCAACTACTCGACCGACCACTCTACCGACTACTCGACCAATCACTCGACCAACTACTCGCCAACTACTCGACCAACTACTCGACCAACTACTGGACCTTCTACTCGACCAACTACTCGACCAACTACTCGACCAACTACTCGACCAACTACTCGACCGACTACTCGACTAATCACTCGACCAACTACTCGACCAACTACTCGACCAACTACTCAACCAACTACTCGACCAACTACTCGACCAACTACTCGACCAATCGCTCGACCAACTACTCGACCAACTACTCGACCAACTACTCGACCAACTACTCGACCGACTACTCCACCAATCACTCGACCAACTACTCGACCAACCACTCGACCGACCACTCGACCGACTACTCGACCAACTACTCGACCAACCAGTCGACCAACCAGTCGACCAACAAGTCGACTAATCACTCGACCAACTACTTGACCAACTACTCGACCAACTATTCGACCATCAACTATACCAATCACTCGACCAACTACTCGACCAACTACTCGACCATCTACTCGACCAACTACTTGACCAACTACTCGACCAACTACTCGACCATCTACTCGACCAACTACTTGACCAACTACTCTACCATTTACTCGACCAATCACTCGACCAACTACTCGACCAACTACTCGACCGACCACTCGACCGACCACTCGACCAACCACTCGACCAACTACTCAACCATCTACTCGACCAAATACTCGACCAACTACTTGACCAACTACTCGAACAACTACTCGACCAACTAGTCGACCAACTACTTGAGCAACTACTCGACCAACTACTCGACCAACTACTCGACCAACTACTCGACCAACTACTCGACCCACTACTCGACCGACCACTAGACCGACTACTCCACCAATCACTCGACCAACTACTAGACCAACTACTCGACCAACTACTCAACCAACTACTCGACCAACTACTCGACCAACTACTCGACCAACTACTCGACCAACTACTCGGCCAACTACTCGAGCAATCACTCGAACAACTACTCAACCAACTACTCGACCAATCACTCGACCAACTACTCGACCAACTACTTGATCAACTACTCGACCAACTACTCGACCAACTACTCAAGCAGTCACTCGACCAACTACTCGACCAACTACTCGACCAACTACTCGACCAACTACTCGAGCAATCACTCGACCAACTACTCAACCAACTACTCTACCAATCACTCGACCAACTACTCGACCAATCGCTCGACCAACTACTCGACCAACTACTCGACCAACTACTCGACCAACTACTCTACCAATCACTCGACTAACTACTCGACCAACTACTCGACCAACCACTCGACCAACTACTCGACCAACTACTCGACCAACTACTCGACCAACTACTCGACCAACTACTCGACCAACTACTCGACCGACTACTCGACCAACTACTCGACCAACTACTCGACCAACTACTCGATCAACTACTCGAGCAATCACTCGACCAACTACTCGACCAACTACTCGACCAACTACTCGACCAATCACTCGACCAACTACTCGACCAATCGCTCGACCAATCACTCGACCAACTACTCGACCAACTACTCGACCGACCACTCGACCGACCACTCGATCAACCACTCGACCAACTACTCAACCATCTACTCGACCAAATACTCGACCAACTACTTGACCAACTACTCGAACAACTACTCGACCAACTAGTCGACCAACTACTTGAGCAACTACTCGACCAACTACTCGACCAACTACTCGACCAATCACTCGACCAACTACTCGCCAACTACTCGACCAACTACTCGACCAACTACTCGACCAACTACTCGACCAACTACTCGACCAACTACTCGACGAACTTCTCGACCGACTACTCGACTAATCACTCGACCAACTACTCGACCAACTACTCGACCAACTACTCAACCAACTACTCGACCAACTACTCGACCAACTACTCGACCAATCGCTCGACCAACTACTCGACCAACTACTCGACCAACTTCTCGACCAACTACTCGACCAACTACTCGACCAACTACTCGACCGACCACTCGACCGACTACTCCACCAATCACTCGACCAACTACTAGACCAACTACTCGACCAACTACTCAACCAACTACTCGACCAACTACTCGACCAACTACTCGACCAACTACTCGACCAACTACTCGGCCAACTACTCGAGCAATCACTCGACCAACTACTCAACCAACTACTCGACCAATCACTCGACCAACTACTCGATCAACTACTTGATCAACTACTCGACCAACTACTCGACCAACTACTCAAGCAGTCACTCGACCAACTACTCGACCAACTACTCGACCAACTACTCGACCAACTACTTGACCAACTACTCGACCAAGTACTCGACCAACTACTCGACCAACTACTCGAGCAGTCACTCGACCAACTACTCGACCAACTACTCGACCAACCACTCGACCGACCACTCGACCAACTACTCGACCAACTACTCGACCAACCAGTCGACCAACCAGTCGACCAACAAGTCGACTAATCACTCGACCAACTACTCGACCAACTACTCGACCAACTACTCGACCAACTACTAGACCAATCACTCGACCAACTACTCGACCAACTACTCGACCATCTACTCGACCAACTACTTGACCAACTACTCGATCAACGACTCGACCAACTACTCGAGCAATCACTCGACCAACTACTCAACCAACTACTCTACCAATCACTCGACCAACTACTCGACCAATCGCTCGACCAACTACTCGACCAACTACTCGACCAACTACTCGACCAACTACTCTACCAATCACTCGACCAACTACTCGACCAACTACTCGACCAAACACTCGACCAACTTCTCGACCAACTACTCGACCAACTACTCGACCAACTACTCGACCAATTACTCGACCAACTACTCGACCGACTACTCGACCAACTACTCGACCAACTACTCGACCAACTACTCGACCAACTACTCGAGCAATCACTCGACCAACTACTCGAACAACTACTCGACCAATCACTCGACCAACTACTCGACCAACTACTCGACCGACCACTCGACCGACCACTCGACCAACCACTCGACCAACTACTCAACCATCTACTCGACCAAATACTCGACCAACTACTTGACCAACTACTCGAACAACTACTCGACCAACTAGTCGACCAACTACTTGAGCAACTACTCGACCAACTACTCGACCAACTACTCGACCAACTACTCGACCAACTACTCGACCAACTACTCAACCAACTACTCGACCAACTACTCGACCAACTACTCGACCAACTACTCGACCAACTACTCGGCCAACTACTCGAGCAATCACTCGACCAACTACTCAACCAACTACTCGACCAATCACTCGACCAACTACTCGACCAACTACTTGATCAACTACTCGACCAACTACTCGACCAACTACTCAAGCATTCACTCGACCAACTACTCGACCAATCGCTCGACCAACTACTCGACCAACTACTCTACCAATCACTCGACCAACTACTCGACCAACTACTCGACCAACCACTCGACCAACTACTCGACCAACTACTCGACCAACTACTCGACCAACTACTCGACCAACTACTCGACCAACTACTCGAACGACTACTCGACCAACTACTCGACCAACTACTCGACCAACTACTCGACCAACTACGCGAGCAATAACTCGACCAACTACTCGAACAACTACTCGACCAATCACTCGACCAACTACTCGACCAACTACTCGACCGACTACTCGACTAATCACTCGACCAACTACTCAACCAACTACTCGACCAACTACTCGACCAACTACTCGACCAACTACTCGACCAACTACTCGACCGACCACTCTACCGACTACTCGACCAATCACTCGACCAACTACTCGCCAACTACTCGACCAACTACTCGACCGACCACTCTACCGACTACTCGACCAATCACTCGACCAACTACTCGCCAACTACTCGACCAACTACTCGACCAACTACTGGACCTTCTACTCGACCAACTACTCGACCAACTACTCGACCAACTACTCGACCAACTACTCGACCGACTACTCGACTAATCACTCGACCAACTACTCGACCAACTACTCGACCAACTACTCAACCAACTACTCGACCAACTACTCGACCAACTACTCGACCAATCGCTCGACCAACTACTCGACCAACTACTCGACCAACTACTCGACCAACTACTCGACCGACTACTCCACCAATCACTCGACCAACTACTCGACCAACCACTCGACCGACCACTCGACCGACTACTCGACCAACTACTCCACCAACCAGTCGACCAACCAGTCGACCAACAAGTCGACTAATCACTCGACCAACTACTTGACCAACTACTCGACCAACTATTCGACCATCAACTATACCAATCACTCGACCAACTACTCGACCAACTACTCGACCATCTACTCGACCAACTACTTGACCAACTACTCGACCAACTACTCGACCATCTACTCGACCAACTACTTGACCAACTACTCGACCATTTACTCGACCAATCACTCGACCAACTACTCGACCAACTACTCGACCGACCACTCGACCGACCACTCGACCAACCACTCGACCAACTACTCAACCATCTACTCGACCAAATACTCGACCAACTACTTGACCAACTACTCGAACAACTACTCGACCAACTAGTCGACCAACTACTTGAGCAACTACTCGACCAACTACTCGACCAACTACTCGACCAACTACTCGACCAACTACTCGACCCACTACTCGACCGACCACTAGACCGACTACTCCACCAATCACTCGACCAACTACTAGACCAACTACTCGACCAACTACTCAACCAACTACTCGACCAAATACTCGACCAACTACTCGACCAACTACTCGACCAACTACTCGGCCAACTACTCGAGCAATCACTCGAACAACTACTCAACCAACTACTCGACCAATCACTCGACCAACTACTCGACCAACTACTTGATCAACTACTCGACCAACTACTCGACCAACTACTCAAGCAGTCACTCGACCAACTACTCGACCAACTACTCGACCAACTACTCGACCAACTACTCGAGCAATCACTCGACCAACTACTCAACCAACTACTCTACCAATCACTCGACCAACTACTCGACCAATCGCTCGACCAACTACTCGACCAACTACTCGACCAACTACTCGACCAACTACTCTACCAATCACTCGACTAACTACTCGACCAACTACTCGACCAACCACTCGACCAACTACTCGACCAACTACTCGACCAACTACTCGACCAACTACTCGACCAACTACTCGACCAACTACTCGACCGACTACTCGACCAACTACTCGACCAACTACTCGACCAACTACTCGATCAACTACTCGAGCAATCACTCGACCAACTACTCGACCAACTACTCGACCAACTACTCGACCAATCACTCGACCAACTACTCGACCAATCGCTCGACCAATCACTCGACCAACTACTCGACCAACTACTCGACCGACCACTCGACCGACCACTCGATCAACCACTCGACCAACTACTCAACCATCTACTCGACCAAATACTCGACCAACTACTTGACCAACTACTCGAACAACTACTCGACCAACTAGTCGACCAACTACTTGAGCAACTACTCGACCAACTACTCGACCAACTACTCGACCAATCACTCGACCAACTACTCGCCAACTACTCGACCAACTACTCGACCAACTACTCGACCAACTACTCGACCAACTACTCGACCAACTACTCGACGAACTTCTCGACCGACTACTCGACTAATCACTCGACCAACTACTCGACCAACTACTCGACCAACTACTCAACCAACTACTCGACCAACTACTCGACCAACTACTCGACCAATCGCTCGACCAACTACTCGACCAACTACTCGACCAACTTCTCGACCAACTACTCGACCAACTACTCGACCAACTACTCGACCGACCACTCGACCGACTACTCCACCAATCACTCCACCAACTACTAGACCAACTACTCGACCAACTACTCAACCAACTACTCGACCAACTACTCGACCAACTACTCGACCAACTACTCGACCAACTACTCGGCCAACTACTCGAGCAATCACTCGACCAACTACTCAACCAACTACTCGACCAATCACTCGACCAACTACTCGATCAACTACTTGATCAACTACTCGACCAACTACTCGACCAACTACTCAAGCAGTCACTCGACCAACTACTCGACCAACTACTCGACCAACTACTCGACCAACTACTTGACCAACTACTCGACCAAGTACTCGACCAACTACTCGACCAACTACTCGAGCAGTCACTCGACCAACTACTCGACCAACTACTCGACCAACCACTCGACCGACCACTCGACCAACTACTCGACCAACTACTCGACCAACCAGTCGACCAACCAGTCGACCAACCAGTCGACCAACAAGTCGACTAATCACTCGACCAACTACTCGACCAACTACTCGACCAACTACTCGACCAACTACTAGACCAATCACTCGACCAACTACTCGACCAACTACTCGACCATCTACTCGACCAACTACTTGACCAACTACTCGATCAACTACTCGACCAACTACTCGAGCAATCACTCGACCAACTACTCAACCAACTACTCTACCAATCACTCGACCAACTACTCGACCAATCGCTCGACCAACTACTCGACCAACTACTCGACCAACTACTCGACCAACTACTCTACCAATCACTCGACCAACTACTCGACCAACTACTCGACCAAACACTCGACCAACTTCTCGACCAACTACTCGACCAACTACTCGACCAACTACTCGACCAATTACTCGACCAACTACTCGACCGACTACTCGACCAACTACTCGACCAACTACTCGACCAACTACTCGACCAACTACTCGAGCAATCACTCGACCAACTACTCGAACAACTACTCGACCAATCACTCGACCAACTACTCGACCAACTACTCGACCGACCACTCGACCGACCACTCGACCAACCACTCGACCAACTACTCAACCATCTACTCGACCAAATACTCGACCAACTACTTGACCAACTACTCGAACAACTACTCGACCAACTAGTCGACCAACTACTTGAGCAACTACTCGACCAACTACTCGACCAACTACTCGACCAACTACTCGACCAACTACTCGACCAACTACTCAACCAACTACTCGACCAACTACTCGACCAACTACTCGACCAACTACTCGACCAACTACTCGGCCAACTACTCGAGCAATCACTCGACCAACTACTCAACCAACTACTCGACCAATCACTCGACCAACTACTCGACCAACTACTTGATCAACTACTCGACCAACTACTCGACCAACTACTCAAGCATTCACTCGACCAACTACTCGACCAATCGCTCGACCAACTACTCGACCAACTACTCTACCAATCACTCGACCAACTACTCGACCAACTACTCGACCAACCACTCGACCAACTACTCGACCAACTACTCGACCAACTACTCGACCAACTACTCGACCAACTACTCGACCAACTACTCGAACGACTACTCGACCAACTACTCGACCAACTACTCGACCAACTACTCGACCAACTACTCGAGCAATAACTCGACCAACTACTCGAACAACTACTCGACCAATCACTCGACCAACTACTCGAACAACTACTCGACCGACCACTTGACCGACCACTCGACCAACCACTCGACCAACTACTCAACCATCTACTCGACCAAATACTCGACCAACTACTTGACCAACTACTCGAACAAATACTCGACCAACTAGTCGACCAACTACTTGAGCAACTACTCGACCAACTACTCGACCAACTACTCGACCAACTACTCGACTAACTACTCGACCCACTACTTGACCAACTACTCGACCAACTACTCGACCAACTACTCGACCAATTTCTCGACCAACTACTCGACCAATCGCTCGACCAACTACTCGACCAACTACTCGACCAACTACTCGACCGACCACTCGACCTACCACTTGGCCACTCTCTCGACCAACTACTCGACCACCTACTTGACCTACCACTCGAGCAACTACTCGACCAACTACTCGACCAACTAGTCGACCAATCACTCGACCAACTACTCGACCAACTAGTCGACCAACCACTCTACCGACCACTCGACCAATCACTCGACCAACTACTCAACCAACCACTCGACCAACCAGTCGACCAACAAGTCGTCTTACTAGTCGTCCAACCAGTCGATTAACTACTCGACTACCTACTCGACCAACTACTCGACCAACTACTCGACCAACTACTCGACCAACTACTCGACCCACTACTTGACCAACTACTCGACCAACTACTCGACCAACTACTCGACCAATTTCTCGACCAACTACTCGACCAATCACTCGACCAACTACTCGACCAACTACTCGACCAACTACTCGACCAACTACTCGACCAACTACTCTACCAACTACTCGACCAACTACTCGACCAACTACTCGACCAACTACTCGACCAACTACTCGACCGACTACACGACCAACTACTTGACCAACTACTCGACCAAGTACTCGACCATCTACTCGACCAACTACTTGACCAACTACTCGACCAACTACTCGACCAACTACTCGACCAACTACTCGAGCAATCACTCGACCAACTACTCAACCAACTACTCTACCAATCACTCGACCAACTACTCGACCAATCACTCGACCAACTACTCGACCAACTACTCGACCAACTACTCGACTAACTACTCGACCGACCACTCGACCAACTACTCGACTAACTACTCGACCAACTACTCGACCAACTACTCGACCAACTACTCGACCAACTACTCGGCCAACTACTCGAGCAATCACTCGACCAACTACTCAACCAACTACTCGACCAATCACTCGACCAACTACTCGACCAACTACTCGACCAACAACTATACCAATCACTCGACCAACTACTCGACCAACTACTCGACCATCTACTCGACCAACTACTAGACCAACTACTCGACCAACTACTCGACCAACTACTCGACCAACTACTCGAGCAATCAATCGACCAACTACTCAACCAACTACTCTACCAATCACTCGACCAACTACTAGACCATCTACTCGACCAACTACTCGACCAACTACTCGACCAACTACTCGACCAATCACTCGACCAATTACTCGACCAACTACTCGACTAATTACTCAACCAACTACTCGACCAATCACTCGACCAACTACTCGACCAACTACTCGACCAACTACTCGACCAATCACTCGACCAACTACTCGACCAACTACTCGACCAACTACTCGACCAACTACTTAACCAATTACTCGACCAACTACTCGACCAACTACTCGACCAACTACTCGACCAACTTTTCGAGCAATCACTCGACCAACTACTCAACCAACTACTCGACCAATCACTCGACCAACTACTCAACCAACCACTCGACCAACCAGTCGACCAACAAGTCGTCTTACTAGTCGTCCAACCAGTCGATTAACTACTCGACTACCTACTTGACCAACTACTCGACCGACCACTCGACCGACCACTCGACCAATAACTCGAACAACTACTCGAACAACTACTCGACCAACTACTCGACCAATAACTCGACCAACTACTCGACCAACTACTCGACCAACTACTCGACCAACTACTCGACCATCTACTCGACCAACTACTCGACCAACTACTCGACCAACTACTCGACCAATCACTCGACCAACTACTCGACCAACTACTCGACTAATTACTCAACCAACTACTCGACCAATCACTCGACCAACTACTCGACCAACTACTCGACCAACTACTCGATCAATCACTCGACCAACTACTCGACCAACTACTCGACCAACTACTCGACCAATCACTCGACCAACTACTCGACCAACTACTCGACTTATTACTCAACCAACTACTCGACCAACTACTCGACCAACTACTCGACCAACTACTCGACCAACTACTCGACCGACCACTCTACCGACTACTCGACCAATCACTCGACCAACTACTCGCCAACTACTCGACCAACTACTCGACCGACCACTCTACCGACTACTCGACCAATCACTCGACCAACTACTCGCCAACTACTCGACCAACTACTCGACCAACTACTGGACCTTCTACTCGACCAACTACTCGACCAACTACTCGACCAACTACTCGACCAACTACTCGACCGACTACTCGACTAATCACTCGACCAACTACTCGACCAACTACTCGACCAACTACTCAACCAACTACTCGACCAACTACTCGACCAACTACTCGACCAATCGCTCGACCAACTACTCGACCAACTACTCGACCAACTACTCGACCAACTACTCGACCGACTACTCCACCAATCACTCGACCAACTACTCGACCAACCACTCGACCGACCACTCGACCGACTACTCGACCAACTACTCGACCAACCAGTCGACCAACCAGTCGACCAACAAGTCGACTAATCACTCGACCAACTACTTGACCAACTACTCGACCAACTATTCGACCATCAACTATACCAATCACTCGACCAACTACTCGACCAACTACTCGACCATCTACTCGACCAACTACTTGACCAACTACTCGACCAACTACTCGACCATCTACTCGACCAACTACTTGACCAACTACTCGACCATTTACTCGACCAATCACTCGACCAACTACTCGACCAACTACTCGACCGACCACTCGACCGACCACTCGACCAACCACTCGACCAACTACTCAACCATCTACTCGACCAAATACTCGACCAACTACTTGACCAACTACTCGAACAACTACTCGACCAACTAGTCGACCAACTACTTGAGCAACTACTCGACCAACTACTCGACCAACTACTCGACCAACTACTCGACCAACTACTCGACCCACTACTCGACCGACCACTAGACCGACTACTCCACCAATCACTCGACCAACTACTAGACCAACTACTCGACCAACTACTCAACCAACTACTCGACCAACTACTCGACCAACTACTCGACCAACTACTCGACCAACTACTCGGCCAACTACTCGAGCAATCACTCGAACAACTACTCAACCAACTACTCGACCAATCACTCGACCAACTACTCGACCAACTACTTGATCAACTACTCGACCAACTACTCGACCAACTACTCAAGCAGTCACTCGACCAACTACTCGACCAACTACTCGACCAACTACTCGACCAACTACTCGAGCAATCACTCGACCAACTACTCAACCAACTACTCTACCAATCACTCGACCAACTACTCGACCAATCGCTCGACCAACTACTCGACCAACTACTCGACCAACTACTCGACCAACTACTCTACCAATCACTCGACTAACTACTCGACCAACTACTCGACCAACCACTCGACCAACTACTCGACCAACTACTCGACCAACTACTCGACCAACTACTCGACCAACTACTCGACCAACTACTCGACCGACTACTCGACCAACTACTCGACCAACTACTCGACCAACTACTCGATCAACTACTCGAGCAATCACTCGACCAACTACTCGACCAACTACTCGACCAACTACTCGACCAATCACTCGACCAACTACTCGACCAATCGCTCGACCAATCACTCGACCAACTACTCGACCAACTACTCGACCGACCACTCGACCGACCACTCGATCAACCACTCGACCAACTACTCAACCATCTACTCGACCAAATACTCGACCAACTACTTGACCAACTACTCGAACAACTACTCGACCAACTAGTCGACCAACTACTTGAGCAACTACTCGACCAACTACTCGACCAACTACTCGACCAATCACTCGACCAACTACTCGCCAACTACTCGACCAACTACTCGACCAACTACTCGACCAACTACTCGACCAACTACTCGACCAACTACTCGACGAACTTCTCGACCGACTACTCGACTAATCACTCGACCAACTACTCGACCAACTACTCGACCAACTACTCAACCAACTACTCGACCAACTACTCGACCAACTACTCGACCAATCGCTCGACCAACTACTCGACCAACTACTCGACCAACTTCTCGACCAACTACTCGACCAACTACTCGACCAACTACTCGACCGACCACTCGACCGACTACTCCACCAATCACTCCACCAACTACTAGACCAACTACTCGACCAACTACTCAACCAACTACTCGACCAACTACTCGACCAACTACTCGACCAACTACTCGACCAACTACTCGGCCAACTACTCGAGCAATCACTCGACCAACTACTCAACCAACTACTCGACCAATCACTCGACCAACTACTCGATCAACTACTTGATCAACTACTCGACCAACTACTCGACCAACTACTCAAGCAGTCACTCGACCAACTACTCGACCAACTACTCGACCAACTACTCGACCAACTACTTGACCAACTACTCGACCAAGTACTCGACCAACTACTCGACCAACTACTCGAGCAGTCACTCGACCAACTACTCGACCAACTACTCGACCAACCACTCGACCGACCACTCGACCAACTACTCGACCAACTACTCGACCAACCAGTCGACCAACCAGTCGACCAACAAGTCGACTAATCACTCGACCAACTACTCGACCAACTACTCGACCAACTACTCGACCAACTACTAGACCAATCACTCGACCAACTACTCGACCAACTACTCGACCATCTACTCGACCAACTACTTGACCAACTACTCGATCAACTACTCGACCAACTACTCGAGCAATCACTCGACCAACTACTCAACCAACTACTCTACCAATCACTCGACCAACTACTCGACCAATCGCTCGACCAACTACTCGACCAACTACTCGACCAACTACTCGACCAACTACTCTACCAATCACTCGACCAACTACTCGACCAACTACTCGACCAAACACTCGACCAACTTCTCGACCAACTACTCGACCAACTACTCGACCAACTACTCGACCAATTACTCGACCAACTACTCGACCGACTACTCGACCAACTACTCGACCAACTACTCGACCAACTACTCGACCAACTACTCGAGCAATCACTCGACCAACTACTCGAACAACTACTCGACCAATCACTCGACCAACTACTCGACCAACTACTCGACCGACCACTCGACCGACCACTCGACCAACCACTCGACCAACTACTCAACCATCTACTCGACCAAATACTCGACCAACTACTTGACCAACTACTCGAACAACTACTCGACCAACTAGTCGACCAACTACTTGAGCAACTACTCGACCAACTACTCGACCAACTACTCGACCAACTACTCGACCAACTACTCGACCAACTACTCAACCAACTACTCGACCAACTACTCGACCAACTACTCGACCAACTACTCGACCAACTACTCGGCCAACTACTCGAGCAATCACTCGACCAACTACTCAACCAACTACTCGACCAATCACTCGACCAACTACTCGACCAACTACTTGATCAACTACTCGACCAACTACTCGACCAACTACTCAAGCATTCACTCGACCAACTACTCGACCAATCGCTCGACCAACTACTCGACCAACTACTCTACCAATCACTCGACCAACTACTCGACCAACTACTCGACCAACCACTCGACCAACTACTCGACCAACTACTCGACCAACTACTCGACCAACTACTCGACCAACTACTCGACCAACTACTCGAACGACTACTCGACCAACTACTCGACCAACTACTCGACCAACTACTCGACCAACTACTCGAGCAATAACTCGACCAACTACTCGAACAACTACTCGACCAATCACTCGACCAACTACTCGAACAACTACTCGACCGACCACTTGACCGACCACTCGACCAACCACTCGACCAACTACTCAACCATCTACTCGACCAAATACTCGACCAACTACTTGACCAACTACTCGAACAACTACTCGACCAACTAGTCGACCAACTACTTGAGCAACTACTCGACCAACTACTCGACCAACTACTCGACCAACTACTCGACCAACTACTCGACCCACTACTTGACCAACTACTCGACCAACTACTCGACCAACTACTCGACCAATTTCTCGACCAACTACTCGACCAATCGCTCGACCAACTACTCGACCAACTACTCGACCAACTACTCGACCGACCACTCGACCTACCACTTGGCCACTCTCTCGACCAACTACTCGACCACCTACTTGACCTACCACTCGAGCAACTACTCGACCAACTACTCGACCAACTAGTCGACCAATCACTCGACCAACTACTCGACCAACTAGTCGACCAACCACTCTACCGACCACTCGACCAATCACTCGACCAACTACTCAACCAACCACTCGACCAACCAGTCGACCAACAAGTCGTCTTACTAGTCGTCCAACCAGTCGATTAACTACTCGACTACCTACTCGACCAACTACTCGACCGACCACTCGACCGACCACTCGACCAATAACTCGAACAACTACTCTACCAACTACTCGACCGACCACTCTACCGACCACTCGACCAATCACTCGACCAACTACTCAACCAACCACTCGACCAACCAGTCGACCAACAAGTCGTCTTTCTAGTCGTCCAACCAGTCGATTAACTACTCGACTAGATACTCGACCGACTACTCGACCGACCACTCGACCGACCACTCGACCAATAACTCGAACAACTACTCGACCAACTACTCGACCAACTACTCGACCAATAACTCGACCAACTACTCGACCAACTACTCGACCAACTACTAGACCATCTACTCGACCAACTACTCGACCAACTACTCGACCAACTACTCGACCAATCACTCGACCAATTACTCGACCAACTACTCGACTAATTACTCAACCAACTACTCGACCAATCACTCGACCAACTACTCGACCAACTACTCGACCAACTACTCGACCAACTACTCGACCAACTACTCGACCAACTACTCGACCAACTACTCGACCAACTACTCGACCAACTACTCGAGCGACTACTCGACTAATCACTCGACCAACTACTCGACCAACTACTCGACCAACTACTCGACCAACTACTCGACCAACTACTCGACCAACTACTCGACCAACTACTCGAACAACTACTCGAACAATCACTCGACCAACTACTCGACCAATCGCTCTACCAACTACTCGACCAACTACTCGACCAACTACTCGACCGACCACTCGACCTACCACTTGGCCACTCTCTCAAACAACTACTCGACCACCTACTTGACCTACCACTCGAGCAACTACTCGACCAACTAGTCGACCAACCACTCTACCGACCACTCGACCAATCACTCGACCAACTACTCAACCGACCACTCGACCAACCAGTCGACCAACAAGTCGTCTTACTAGTCGTCCAACCAGTCGATTAACTACTTGACTACCTACTCGACCAACTACTCGACCGACCACTCGACCGACCACTCGACCGACCACTCGACCAATAACTCGAACAACTACTCGACCAACTACTCGACCAACTACTCGACCAATAACTCGACCAACTACTCGACCAACTACTCGACCAACTACTAGACCATCTACTCGACCAACTACTCGACCAACTACTCGACCAACTACTCGACCAATCACTCGACCAACTACTCGACCAACTACTCGACTAACTGCTCAACCAACTACTCGACCAATCACTCGACCAACTACTCGACCAACTACTCGACCAACTACTCGACCAACTACTCGACCAACTACTCGACCAACTACTCGACCAACTTCTCGACCGACCACTCTACCGACTACTCGACCAATCACTCGACCAACTACTCGCCAACTACTCGACCAACTACTCGACCAACTACTCGACCAACTACTCGACCAACTACTCTACCAACTACTCGACCAACTACTCGACCAACTACTCGACCAACTACTCGACCAACTACTCGACCGACTACACGACCAACTACTTGACCAACTACTCGACCAAGTACTCGACCATCTACTCGACCAACTACTTGACCAACTACTCGACCAACTACTCGACCAACTACTCGACCAACTACTCGAGCAATCACTCGACCAACTACTCAACCAACTACTCTACCAATCACTCGACCAACTACTCGACCAATCACTCGACCAACTACTCGACCAACTACTCGACCAACTACTCGACTAACTACTCGACCGACCACTCGACCAACTACTCGACTAACTACTCGACCAACTAATCGACCAACTACTCGACCAACTACTCGACCAACTACTCGGCCAACTACTCGAGCAATCACTCGACCAACTACTCAACCAACTACTCGACCAATCACTCGACCAACTACTCGACCAACTACTTGATCAACTACTCGACCAACTACTCGACCAACTACTCGACCAACTACTCGACCAACTACTCGACCAACAACTATACCAATCACTCGACCAACTACTCGACCAACTACTCGACCATCTACTCGACCAACTACTAGACCAACTACTCGACCAACTACTCGACCAACTACTCGACCAACTACTCGAGCAATCAATCGACCAACTACTCAACCAACTACTCTACCAATCACTCGACCAACTACTCGACCAATCGCTCGACCAACTACTCGACCAACTACTCGACCAACTACTCGACCGACCACTCGACCGACTAGTCGACCAATCACTCGACCAATCACTCGACCAATCACTCGACCAACTACTCGACCAACTACTCGACCAACTACTCGACCAACTACTCGACCAATCACTCGACCAACTACTCGACCAACTACTCGACGAACTACTCGACCAACTACTTAACCAATTACTCGACCAACTACTCGACCAACTTTTCGAGCAATCACTCGACCAACTACTCAACCAACTACTCGACCAATCACTCGACCAACTACTCAACCAACCACTCGACCAACCAGTCGACCAACAAGACGTCTTACTAGTCGTCCAACCAGTCGATTAACTACTCGACTACCTACTTGACCAACTACTCGACCGACCACTCGACCGACCACTCGACCAACAAGTCGTCTTTCTAGTCGTCCAACCAGTCGATTAACTACTCGACTAGATACTCGACCGACTACTCGACCGACCACTCGACCGACCACTCGACCAATAACTCGAACAACTACTCGACCAACTACTCGACCAACTACTCGACCAATAACTCGACCAACTACTCGACCAACTACTCGAACAACTACTAGACCATCTACTCGACCAACTACTCGACCAACTACTCGACCAACTACTCGACCAATCACTCGACCAATTACTCGACCAACTACTCGACTAATTACTCAACCAACTACTCGACCAATCACTCGACCAACTACTCGACCAACTACTCGACCAACTACTCGACCAACTACTCGACCAACTACTCTACCAACTACTCGACCAACTACTCGACCAACTACTCGACCGACTACACGACCAACTACTTGACCAACTACTCGACCAAGTACTCGACCATCTACTCGACCAACTACTTGACCAACTACTCGACCAACTACTCGACCAACTACTCGACCAACTACTCGAGCAATCACTCGACCAACTACTCAACCAACTACTCTACCAATCACTCGACCAACTACTCGACCAATCACTCGACCAACTACTCGACCAACTACTCGACCAACTACTCGACTAACTACTCGACCGACCACTCGACCAACTACTCGACTAACTACTCGACCAACTACTCGACCAACTACTCGACCAACTACTCGACCAACTACTCGGCCAACTACTCGAGCAATCACTCGACCAACTACTCAACCAACTACTCGACCAATCACTCGACCAACTACTCGACCAACTACTCGACCAACAACTATACCAATCACTCGACCAACTACTCGACCAACTACTCGACCATCTACTCGACCAACTACTAGACCAACTACTCGACCAACTACTCGACCAACTACTCGACCAACTACTCGAGCAATCAATCGACCAACTACTCAACCAACTACTCTACCAATCACTCGACCAACTACTAGACCATCTACTCGACCAACTACTCGACCAACTACTCGACCAACTACTCGACCAATCACTCGACCAATTACTCGACCAACTACTCGACTAATTACTCAACCAACTACTCGACCAATCACTCGACCAACTACTCGACCAACTACTCGACCAACTACTCGACCAATCACTCGACCAACTACTCGACCAACTACTCGACCAACTACTCGACCAACTACTTAACCAATTACTCGACCAACTACTCGACCAACTACTCGACCAACTACTCGACCAACTTTTCGAGCAATCACTCGACCAACTACTCAACCAACTACTCGACCAATCACTCGACCAACTACTCAACCAACCACTCGACCAACCAGTCGACCAACAAGTCGTCTTACTAGTCGTCCAACCAGTCGATTAACTACTCGACTACCTACTTGACCAACTACTCGACCGACCACTCGACCGACCACTCGACCAATAACTCGAACAACTACTCGAACAACTACTCGACCAACTACTCGACCAATAACTCGACCAACTACTCGACCAACTACTCGACCAACTACTCGACCAACTACTCGACCATCTACTCGACCAACTACTCGACCAACTACTCGACCAACTACTCGACCAATCACTCGACCAACTACTCGACCAACTACTCGACTAATTACTCAACCAACTACTCGACCAATCACTCGACCAACTACTCGACCAACTACTCGACCAACTACTCGACCAACTACTCGACCAATCACTCGACCAACTACTCGACCAACTACTCGACCAACTACTCGACCAACTACTTAACCAATTACTCGACCAACTACTCGACCAACTACTCGACCAACTACTCGACCAACTTTTCGAGCAATCACTCGACCAACTACTCAACCAACTACTCGACCAACTACTCGACCGACCACTCAACCAACCACTCGACCAACCAGTCGACCAACTACTCGCCAACTACTCGACCAACTACTCGACCGACCACTCTACCGACTACTCGACCAATCACTCGACCAACTACTCGCCAACTACTCGACCAACTACTCGACCAACTACTGGACCTTCTACTCGACCAACTACTCGACCAACTACTCGACCAACTACTCGACCAACTACTCGACCGACTACTCGACTAATCACTCGACCAACTACTCGACCAACTACTCGACCAACTACTAAACCAACTACTCGACCAACTACTCGACCAACTACTCGACCAATCGCTCGACCAACTACTCGACCAACTACTCGACCAACTACTCGACCAACTACTCGACCGACTACTCCACCAATCACTCGACCAACTACTCGACCAACCACTCGACCGACCACTCGACCGACTACTCGACCAACTACTCGACCAACCAGTCGACCAACAAGTCGACTAATCACTCGACCAACTACTTGACCAACTACTCGACCAATCACTCGACCAACTACTCGACCAACTACTCGACCAACTACTCGACCAATCACTCGACCAACTACTCGACCAACTACTCGACTAATTACTCAACCAACTACTCGACCAATCACTCGACCAACTACTCGACCAACTACTCGACCAATCACTCGACCAACTACTCGACCAACTACTCGACCAACTACTCGACCAATCACTCGACCAACTACTCGACCAACTACTCGACTTATTACTCAACCAACTACTCGACCAACTACTCGACCAACTACTCGACCAACTACTCGACCAACTACTCGACCGACCACTCTACCGACTACTCGACCAATCACTCGACCAACTACTCGCCAACTACTCGACCAACTACTCGACCGACCACTCTACCGACTACTCGACCAATCACTCGACCAACTACTCGCCAACTACTCGACCAACTACTCGACCAACTACTGGACCTTCTACTCGACCAACTACTCGACCAACTACTCGACCAACTACTCGACCAACTACTCGACCGACTACTCGACTAATCACTCGACCAACTACTCGACCAACTACTCGACCAACTACTAAACCAACTACTCGACCAACTACTCGACCAACTACTCGACCAATCGCTCGACCAACTACTCGACCAACTACTCGACCAACTACTCGACCAACTACTCGACCGACTACTCCACCAATCACTCGACCAACTACTCGACCAACCACTCGACCGACCACTCGACCGACTACTCGACCAACTACTCGACCAACCAGTCGACCAACAAGTCGACTAATCACTCGACCAACTACTTGACCAACTATTCGACCAACTATTCGACCATCAACTATACCAATCACTCGACCAACTACTCGACCAACTACTCGACCATCTACTCGACCAACTACTTGACCAACTACTCGACCAACTACTCGACCATCTACTCGACCAACTACTTGACCAACTACTCGACCATTTACTCGACCAATCACTCGACCAACTACTCGACCAACTACTCGACCGACCACTCGACCTACCACTCGACCAACCACTCGACCAACTACTCAACCATCTACTCGACCAAATACTCGACCAACTACTTGACCAACTACTCGAACAACTACTCGACCAACTAGTCGACCAACTACTTGAGCAACTACTCGACCAACTACTCGACCAACTACTCGACCAACTACTCGACCAACTACTCGACCCACTACTCGACCGACCACTAGACCGACTACTCCACCAATCACTCGACCAACTACTAGACCAACTACTCGACCAACTACTCAACCAACTACTCGACCAACTACTCGACCAACTACTCGACCAACTACTCGACCAACTACTCGGCCAACTACTCGAGCAATCACTCGAACAACTACTCAACCAACTACTCGACCAATCACTCGACCAACTACTCGACCAACTACTTGATCAACTACTCGACCAACTACTCGACCAACTACTCAAGCAGTCACTCGACCAACTACTCGACCAACTACTCGACCAACTACTCGACCAACTACTCGAGCAATCACTCGACCAACTACTCAACCAACTACTCTACCAATCACTCGACCAACTACTCGACCAATCGCTCGACCAACTACTCGACCAACTACTCGACCAACTACTCGACCAACTACTCTACCAATCACTCGACTAACTACTCGACCAACTACTCGACCAACCACTCGACCAACTACTCGACCAACTACTCGACCAACTACTCGACCAACTACTCGACCAACTACTCGACCAACTACTCGACCGACTACTCGACCAACTACTCGACCAACTACTCGACCAACTACTCGATCAACTACTCGAGCAATCACTCGACCAACTACTCGACCAACTACTCGACCAACTACTCGACCAATCACTCGACCAACTACTCGACCAATCGCTCGACCAACTACTCGACCAACTACTCGACCAACTACTCGACCGACCACTCGACCTACCACTTGGCCACTCTCTCAAACAACTACTCGACCACCTACTTGACCTACCACTCGAGCAACTACTCGACCAACTAGTCGACCAATCACTCGACCATCTACTCGACCAACTAGTCGACCAACCACTCTACCGACCACTCGACCAATCACTCGACCAACTACTCAACCAACCACTCGACCAACCAGTCAACCAACAAGTCGTCTTACTAGTCGTCCAACCAGTCGATTAACTACTCGACTACCTACTCGACCAACTACTCGACCGACCACTCGACCGACCACTCGACCAATAACTCGAACAAGTACTCGACCAACTACTCGACCAACTACTCGACCAATAACTCGACCAACTACTCGACCAACTACTCGACCAACTACTAGACCATCTACTCGACCAACTACTCGACCAACTACTCGACCAACTACTCGACCAATCACACGACCAACTGCTCGACCAACTACTCGACTAATTACTCAACCAACTACTCGACCAATCACTCGACCAACTACTCGACCAACTACTCGACCAACTACTCGACCAACTACTCGACCAACAACTCGACCAACTACTCGACCAACTACTCGACCGACCACTCTACCGACTACTCGACCAATCACTCGACCAACTACTCGCCAACTACTCGACCAACTACTCGACCGACCACTCTACCGACTACTCGACCAATCACTCGACCAACTACTCGCCAACTACTCGACCAACTACTCGACCAACTACTTGAGCAACTACTCGACCAACTACTCGACCAACTACTCGACCAACTACTCGACCAACTACTCGACCCACTACTTGACCAACTACTCGACCAACTACTCGACCAACTACTCGACCAATCACTCGACCAACTACTCGACCAATCGCTCGACCAACTACTCGACCAACTACTCGACCAACTACTCGACCGACCACTCGACCTACCACTTGGCCACTCTCTCGACCAACTACTCGACCACCTACTTGACCTACCACTCGAGCAACTACTCGACCAACTACTCGACCAACTAGTCGACCAATCACTCGACCAACTACTCGACCAACTAGTCGACCAACCACTCTACCGACCACTCGACCAATCACTCGACCAACTACTCAACCAACCACTCGACCAACCAGTCGACCAACAAGTCGTCTTACTAGTCGTCCAACCAGTCGATTAACTACTCGACTACCTACTCGACCAACTACTCGACCGACCACTCGACCGACCACTCGACCAATAACTCGAACAACTACTCTACCAACTACTCGACCGACCACTCTACCGACCACTCGACCAATCACTCGACCAACTACTCAACCAACCACTCGACCAACCAGTCGATCAACAAGTCGTCTTTCTAGTCGTCCAACCAGTCGATTAACTACTCGACTAGATACTCGACCGACTACTCGACCGACCACTCGACCGACCACTCGACCAATAACTCGAACAACTACTCGACCAACTACTCGACCAACTACTCGACCAATAACTCGACCAACTACTCGACCAACTACTCGACCAACTACTAGACCATCTACTCGACCAACTACTCGACCAACTACTCGACCAACTACTCGACCAATCACTCGACCAATTACTCGACCAACTACTCGACTAATTACTCAACCAACTACTCGACCAATCACTCGAACAACTACTCGACCAACTACTCGACCAACTACTCGACCAACTACTCGACCAACTACTCGACCAACTACTCGACCAACTACTCGACCAACTACTCGACCAACTACTCGAGCGACTACTCGACTAATCACTCGACCAACTACTCGACCAACTACTCGACCAACTACTCGACCAACTACTCGACCAACTACTCGACCAACTACTCGACCAACTACTCGACCAACTACTCGACCAACTACTCGAACAATCACTCGACCAACTACTCGACCAATCGCTCTACCAACTACTCGACCAACTACTCGACCAACTACTCGACCGACCACTCGACCTACCACTTGGCCACTCTCTCAAACAACTACTCGACCACCTACTTGAACTACCACTCGAGCAACTACTCGACCAACTACTCGACCAACTAGTCGACCAATCACTCGACCAACTACTCGACCAACTAGTCGACCAACCACTCTACCGACCACTCGACCAATCACTCGACCAACTACTCAACCGACCACTCGACCAACCAGTCGACCAACAAGTCGTCTTACTAGTCGTCCAACCAGTCGATTAACTACTTGACCATCTACTCGACCAACTACTCGACCAACTACGCGACCAACTACTCGACCAATCACTCGACCAACTACTCGACCAACTACTCGACTAACTACTCAACCAACTACTCGACCAATCACTCGACCAACTACTCGACCAACTACTCGACCAACTACTCGACCAACTACTCGACCAACTACTCGACCAACTTCTCGACCGACCACTCTACCGACTACTCGACCAATCACTCGACCAACTACTCGCCAACTACTCGACCAACTACTCGACCAACTACTCGACCAACTACTCGACCAACTACTCTACCAACTACTCGACCAACTACTCGACCAACTACTCGACCAACTACTCGACCAACTACTCGACCGACTACACGACCAACTACTTGACCAACTACTCGACCAAGTACTCGACCATCTACTCGACCAAATACTTGACCAACTACTCGACCAACTACTCGACCAACTACTCGACCAACTACTCGAGCAATCACTCGACCAACTACTCAACCAACTACTCTACCAATCACTCGACCAACTACTCGACCAATCACTCGACCAACTACTCGACCAACTACTCGACCAACTACTCGACTAACTACTCGACCGACCACTCGACCAACTACTCGACTAACTACTCGACCAACTAATCGACCAACTACTCGACCAACTACACGACCAACTACTCGGCCAACTACTCGAGCAATCACTCGACCAACTACTCAACCAACTACTCGACCAATCACTCGACCAACTACTCGACCAACTACTTGATCAACTACTCGACCAACTACTCGACCAACTACTCGACCAACTACTCGCCCAACTACTCGACCAACAACTATACCAATCACTCGACCAACTACTCGACCAACTACTCGACCATCTACTCGACCAACTACTAGACCAACTACTCGACCAACTACTCGACCAACTACTCGACCAACTACTCGAGCAATCAATCGACCAACTACTCAACCAACTACTCTACCAATCACTCGACCAACTACTCGACCAATCGCTCGACCAACTACTCGACCAACTACTCGACCAACTACTCGACCGACCACTCGACCGACTAGTCGACCAATCACTCGACCAATCACTCGACCAATCACTCGACCAACTACTCGACCAACTACTCGACCGACTACACGACCAACTACTTGACCAACTACTCGACCAAGTACTCGACCATCTACTCGACCAAATACTTGACCAACTACTCGACCAACTACTCGACCAACTACTCGACCAACTACTCGAGCAATCACTCGACCAACTACTCAACCAACTACTCTACCAATCACTCGACCAACTACTCGACCAATCACTCGACCAACTACTCGACCAACTACTCGACCAACTACTCGACTAACTACTCGACCGACCACTCGACCAACTACTCGACTAACTACTCGACCAACTAATCGACCAACTACTCGACCAACTACACGACCAACTACTCGGCCAACTACTCGAGCAATCACTCGACCAACTACTCAACCAACTACTCGACCAATCACTCGACCAACTACTCGACCAACTACTTGATCAACTACTCGACCAACTACTCGACCAACTACTCGACCAACTACTCGACCAACTACTCGACCAACAACTATACCAATCACTCGACCAACTACTCGACCAACTACTCGACCATCTACTCGACCAACTACTAGACCAACTACTCGACCAACTACTCGACCAACTACTCGACCAACTACTCGAGCAATCAATCGACCAACTACTCAACCAACTACTCTACCAATCACTCGACCAACTACTCGACCAATCGCTCGACCAACTACTCGACCAACTACTCGACCAACTACTCGACCGACCACTCGACCGACTAGTCGACCAATCACTCGACCAACTACTCGACCAACTACTCGACGAACTACTCGACCAACTACTTAACCAATTACTCGACCAACTACTCGACCAATCACTCGACCAACTACTCGACCAACTACTCGACGAACTA
Organism: Papilio elwesi; assembly: GCA_029849275.1. Lineage (NCBI taxonomy): Eukaryota > Metazoa > Arthropoda > Insecta > Lepidoptera > Papilionidae > Papilio > Papilio elwesi. The sequence goes on along the minus strand of JANLBV010000032.1, from coordinate 139,406 downwards.
CTCGACCAACTACTTAACCAATTACTCGACCAACTACTCGACCAACTACTCGACCAACTTTTCGAGCAATCACTCGACCAACTACTCAACCAACTACTCGACCAATCACTCGACCAACTACTCAACCAACCACTCGACCAACCAGTCGACCAACAAGTCGTCTTACTAGTCGTCCAACCAGTCGATTAACTACTCGACTACCTACTTGACCAACTACTCGACCGACCACTCGACCGACCACTCGACCAACAAGTCGTCTTTCTAGTCGTCCAACCAGTCGATTAACTACTCGACTAGATACTCGACCGACTACTCGACCGACCACTCGACCGACCACTCGACCAATAACTCGAACAACTACTCGACCAACTACTCGACCAACTACTCGACCAATAACTCGACCAACTACTCGACCAACTACTCGAACAACTACTAGACCATCTACTCGACCAACTACTCGACCAACTACTCGACCAACTACTCGACCAATCACTCGACCAATTACTCGACCAACTACTCGACTAATTACTCAACCAACTACTCGACCAATCACTCGACCAACTACTCGACCAACTACTCGACCAACTACTCGACCAACTACTCGACCAACTACTCTACCAACTACTCGACCAACTACTCGACCAACTACTCGACCAACTACTCGACCAAGTACTCGACCATCTACTCGACCAACTACTTGACCAACTACTCGACCAACTACTCGACCAACTACTCGACCAACTACTCGAGCAATCACTCGACCAACTACTCAACCAACTACTCTACCAATCACTCGACCAACTACTCGACCAATCACTCGACCAACTACTCGACCAACTACTCGACCAACTACTCGACTAACTACTCGACCGACCACTCGACCAACTACTCGACTAACTACTCGACCAACTACTCGACCAACTACTCGACCAACTACTCGACCAACTACTCGGCCAACTACTCGAGCAATCACTCGACCAACTACTCAACCAACTACTCGACCAATCACTCGACCAACTACTCGACCAACTACTCGACCAACAACTATACCAATCACTCGACCAACTACTCGACCAACTACTCGACCATCTACTCGACCAACTACTAGACCAACTACTCGACCAACTACTCGACCAACTACTCGACCAACTACTCGAGCAATCAATCGACCAACTACTCAACCAACTACTCTACCAATCACTCGACCAACTACTAGACCATCTACTCGACCAACTACTCGACCAACTACTCGACCAACTACTCGACCAATCACTCGACCAATTACTCGACCAACTACTCGACTAATTACTCAACCAACTACTCGACCAATCACTCGACCAACTACTCGACCAACTACTCGACCATCTACTCGACCAATCACTCGACCAACTACTCGACCAACTACTCGACCAACTACTCGACCAACTACTTAACCAATTACTCGACCAACTACTCGACCAACTACTCGACCAACTACTCGACCAACTTTTCGAGCAATCACTCGACCAACTACTCAACCAACTACTCGACCAATCACTCGACCAACTACTCAACCAACCACTCGACCAACCAGTCGACCAACAAGTCGTCTTACTAGTCGTCCAACCAGTCGATTAACTACTCGACTACCTACTTGACCAACTACTCGACCGACCACTCGACCGACCACTCGACCAATAACTCGAACAACTACTCGAACAACTACTCGACCAACTACTCGACCAATAACTCGACCAACTACTCGACCAACTACTCGACCAACTACTCGACCAACTACTCGACCATCTACTCGAGCAACTACTCGACCAACTACTCGACCAACTAGTCGACCAATCACTCGACCAACTACTCGACCAACTAGTCGACCAACCACTCTACCGACCACTCGACCAATCACTCGACCAACTACTCAACCAACCACTCGACCAACCAGTCGACCAACAAGTCGTCTTACTAGTCGTCCAACCAGTCGATTAACTACTCGACTACCTACTCGACCAACTACTCGACCGACCACTCGACCGACCACTCGACCAATAACTCGAACAACTACTCTACCAACTACTCGACCGACCACTCTACCGACCACTCGACCAATCACTCGACCAACTACTCAACCAACCACTCGACCAACCAGTCGACCAACAAGTCGTCTTTCTAGTCGTCCAACCAGTCGATTAACTACTCGACTAGATACTCGACCGACTACTCGACCGACCACTCGACCGACCACTCGACCAATCACTCGACCAACTACTCGACCAACTACTCGACTAACTACTCAACCAACTACTCGACCAATCACTCGACCAACTACTCGACCAACTACTCGACCAACTACTCGACCAACTACTCGACCAACTACTCGACCAACTACTCGACCAACTTCTCGACCGACCACTCTACCGACTACTCGACCAATCACTCGACCAACTACTCGCCAACTACTCGACCAACTACTCGACCAACTACTCGACCAACTACTCGACCAACTACTCTACCAACTACTCGACCAACTACTCGACCAACTACTCGACCAACTACTCGACCAACTACTCGACCGACTACACGACCAACTACTTGACCAACTACTCGACCAAGTACTCGACCATCTACTCGACCAAATACTTGACCAACTACTCGACCAACTACTCGACCAACTACTCGACCAACTACTCGAGCAATCACTCGACCAACTACTCAACCAACTACTCTACCAATCACTCGACCAACTACTCGACCAATCACTCGACCAACTACTCGACCAACTACTCGACCAACTACTCGACTAACTACTCGACCGACCACTCGACCAACTACTCGACTAACTACTCGACCAACTAATCGACCAACTACTCGACCAACTACACGACCAACTACTCGGCCAACTACTCGAGCAATCACTCGACCAACTACTCAACCAACTACTCGACCAATCACTCGACCAACTACTCGACCAACTACTTGATCAACTACTCGACCAACTACTCGACCAACTACTCGACCAACTACTCGACCAACTACTCGACCAACAACTATACCAATCACTCGACCAACTACTCGACCAACTACTCGACCATCTACTCGACCAACTACTAGACCAACTACTCGACCAACTACTCGACCAACTACTCGACCAACTACTCGAGCAATCAATCGACCAACTACTCAACCAACTACTCTACCAATCACTCGACCAACTACTCGACCAATCGCTCGACCAACTACTCGACCAACTACTCGACCAACTACTCGACCGACCACTCGACCGACTAGTCGACCAATCACTCGACCAATCACTCGACCAATCACTCGACCAACTACTCGACCAACTACTCGACCAACTACTCGACCAACTACTCGACCAATCACTCGACCAACTACTCGACCAACTACTCGACGAACTACTCGACCAACTACTTAACCAATTACTCGACCAACTACTCGACCAACTACTCGACCAACTTTTCGAGCAATCACTCGACCAACTACTCAACCAACTACTCGACCAATCACTCGACCAACTACTCAACCAACCACTCGACCAACCAGTCGACCAACAAGTCGTCTTACTAGTCGTCCAACCAGTCGATTAACTACTCGACTACCTACTTGACCAACTACTCGACCGACCACTCGACCGACCACTCGACCAACAAGTCGTCTTTCTAGTCGTCCAACCAGTCGATTAACTACTCGACTAGATACTCGACCGACTACTCGACCGACCACTCGACCGACCACTCGACCAATAACTCGAACAACTACTCGACCAACTACTCGACCAACTACTCGACCAATAACTCGACCAACTACTCGACCAACTACTCGAACAACTACTAGACCATCTACTCGACCAACTACTCGACCAACTACTCGACCAACTACTCGACCAATCACTCGACCAATTACTCGACCAACTACTCGACTAATTACTCAACCAACTACTCGACCAATCACTCGACCAACTACTCGACCAACTACTCGACCAACTACTCGACCAACTACTCGACCAACTACTCTACCAACTACTCGACCAACTACTCGACCAACTACTCGACCAACTACTCGACCAAGTACTCGACCATCTACTCGACCAACTACTTGACCAACTACTCGACCAACTACTCGACCAACTACTCGACCAACTACTCGAGCAATCACTCGACCAACTACTCAACCAACTACTCTACCAATCACTCGACCAACTACTCGACCAATCACTCGACCAACTACTCGACCAACTACTCGACCAACTACTCGACTAACTACTCGACCGACCACTCGACCAACTACTCGACTAACTACTCGACCAACTACTCGACCAACTACTCGACCAACTACTCGACCAACTACTCGGCCAACTACTCGAGCAATCACTCGACCAACTACTCAACCAACTACTCGACCAATCACTCGACCAACTACTCGACCAACTACTCGACCAACAACTATACCAATCACTCGACCAACTACTCGACCAACTACTCGACCATCTACTCGACCAACTACTAGACCAACTACTCGACCAACTACTCGACCAACTACTCGACCAACTACTCGAGCAATCAATCGACCAACTACTCAACCAACTACTCTACCAATCACTCGACCAACTACTAGACCATCTACTCGACCAACTACTCGACCAACTACTCGACCAACTACTCGACCAATCACTCGACCAATTACTCGACCAACTACTCGACTAATTACTCAACCAACTACTCGACCAATCACTCGACCAACTACTCGACCAACTACTCGACCAACTACTCGACCAATCACTCGACCAACTACTCGACCAACTACTCGACCAACTACTCGACCAACTACTTAACCAATTACTCGACCAACTACTCGACCAACTACTCGACCAACTACTCGACCAACTTTTCGAGCAATCACTCGACCAACTACTCAACCAACTACTCGACCAATCACTCGACCAACTACTCAACCAACCACTCGACCAACCAGTCGACCAACAAGTCGTCTTACTAGTCGTCCAACCAGTCGATTAACTACTCGACTACCTACTTGACCAACTACTCGACCGACCACTCGACCGACCACTCGACCAATAACTCGAACAACTACTCGAACAACTACTCGACCAACTACTCGACCAATAACTCGATCAACTACTCGACCAACTACTCGACCAACTACTCGACCAACTACTCGACCATCTACTCGACCAACTACTCGACCAACTACTCGACCAACTACTCGACCAATCACTCGACCAACTACTCGACCAACTACTCGACTAATTACTCAACCAACTACTCGACCAATCACTCGACCAACTACTCGACCAACTACTCGACCCACTACTTGACCAACTACTCGACCAACTACTCGACCAACTACTCGACCAACTACTCGACCAACTACTCGAGCGACTACTCGACTAATCACTCGACCAACTACTCGACCAACTACTCGACCAACTACTCGACCAACTACTCGACCAACTACTCGACCAACTACTTGAGCAACTACTCGACCAACTACTCGACCAACTACTCGACCAACTACTCGACCAACTACTCGACCCACTACTTGACCAACTACTCGACCAACTACTCGACCAACTACTCGACCAATCACTCGACCAACTACTCGACCAATCGCTCGACCAACTACTCGACCAACTACTCGACCAACTACTCGACCGACCACTCGACCTACCACTTGGCCACTCTCTCGACCAACTACTCGACCACCTACTTGACCTACCACTCGAGCAACTACTCGACCAACTACTCGACCAACTAGTCGACCAATCACTCGACCAACTACTCGACCAACTAGTCGACCAACCACTCTACCGACCACTCGACCAATCACTCGACCAACTACTCAACCAACCACTCGACCAACCAGTCGACCAACAAGTCGTCTTACTAGTCGTCCAACCAGTCGATTAACTACTCGACTACCTACTCGACCAACTACTCGACCGACCACTCGACCGACCACTCGACCAATAACTCGAACAACTACTCTACCAACTACTCGACCGACCACTCTACCGACCACTCGACCAATCACTCGACCAACTACTCAACCAACCACTCGACCAACCAGTCGACCAACAAGTCGTCTTTCTAGTCGTCCAACCAGTCGATTAACTACTCGACTAGATACTCGACCGACTACTCGACCGACCACTCGACCGACCACTCGACCAATAACTCGAACAACTACTCGACCAACTACTCGACCAACTACTCGACCAATAACTCGACCAACTACTCGACCAACTACTCGACCAACTACTAGACCATCTACTCGACCAACTACTCGACCAACTACTCGACCAACTACTCGACCAATCACTCGACCAATTACTCGACCAACTACTCGACTAATTACTCAACCAACTACTCGACCAATCACTCGAACAACTACTCGACCAACTACTCGACCAACTACTCGACCAACTACTCGACCAACTACTCGACCAACTACTCGACCAACTACTCGACCAACTACTCGACCAACTACTCGAGCGACTACTCGACTAATCACTCGACCAACTACTCGACCAACTACTCGACCAACTACTCGACCAACTACTCGACCAACTACTCGACCAACTACTCGACCAACTACTCGACCAACTACTCGACCAACTACTCGAACAATCACTCGACCAACTACTCGACCAATCGCTCTACCAACTACTCGACCAACTACTCGACCAACTACTCGACCGACCACTCGACCTACCACTTGGCCACTCTCTCAAACAACTACTCGACCACCTACTTGAACTACCACTCGAGCAACTACTCGACCAACTACTCGACCAACTAGTCGACCAATCACTCGACCAACTACTCGACCAACTAGTCGACCAACCACTCTACCGACCACTCGACCAATCACTCGACCAACTACTCAACCGACCACTCGACCAACCAGTCGACCAACAAGTCGTCTTACTAGTCGTCCAACCAGTCGATTAACTACTTGACCATCTACTCGACCAACTACTCGACCAACTACGCGACCAACTACTCGACTAACTACTCAACCAACTACTCGACCAATCACTCGACCAACTACTCGACCAACTACTCGACCAACTACTCGACCAACTACTCGACCAACTACTCGACCAACTTCTCGACCGACCACTCTACCGACTACTCGACCAATCACTCGACCAACTACTCGCCAACTACTCGACCAACTACTCGACCAACTACTCGACCAACTACTCGACCAACTACTCTACCAACTACTCGACCAACTACTCGACCAACTACTCGACCAACTACTCGACCAACTACTCGACCGACTACACGACCAACTACTTGACCAACTACTCGACCAAGTACTCGACCATCTACTCGACCAAATACTTGACCAACTACTCGACCAACTACTCGACCAACTACTCGACCAACTACTCGAGCAATCACTCGACCAACTACTCAACCAACTACTCTACCAATCACTCGACCAACTACTCGACCAATCACTCGACCAACTACTCGACCAACTACTCGACCAACTACTCGACTAACTACTCGACCGACCACTCGACCAACTACTCGACTAACTACTCGACCAACTAATCGACCAACTACTCGACCAACTACACGACCAACTACTCGGCCAACTACTCGAGCAATCACTCGACCAACTACTCAACCAACTACTCGACCAATCACTCGACCAACTACTCGACCAACTACTTGATCAACTACTCGACCAACTACTCGACCAACTACTCGACCAACTACTCGACCAACTACTCGACCAACAACTATACCAATCACTCGACCAACTACTCGACCAACTACTCGACCATCTACTCGACCAACTACTAGACCAACTACTCGACCAACTACTCGACCAACTACTCGACCAACTACTCGAGCAATCAATCGACCAACTACTCAACCAACTACTCTACCAATCACTCGACCAACTACTCGACCAATCGCTCGACCAACTACTCGACCAACTACTCGACCAACTACTCGACCGACCACTCGACCGACTAGTCGACCAATCACTCGACCAATCACTCGACCAATCACTCGACCAACTACTCGACCAACTACTCGACCGACTACACGACCAACTACTTGACCAACTACTCGACCAAGTACTCGACCATCTACTCGACCAAATACTTGACCAACTACTCGACAAACTACTCGACCAACTACTCGACCAACTACTCGAGCAATCACTCGACCAACTACTCAACCAACTACTCTACCAATCACTCGACCAACTACTCGACCAATCACTCGACCAACTACTCGACCAACTACTCGACCAACTACTCGACTAACTACTCGACCGACCACTCGACCAACTACTCGACTAACTACTCGACCAACTAATCGACCAACTACTCGACCAACTACACGACCAACTACTCGGCCAACTACTCGAGCAATCACTCGACCAACTACTCAACCAACTACTCGACCAATCACTCGACCAACTACTCGACCAACTACTTGATCAACTACTCGACCAACTACTCGACCAACTACTCGACCAACTACTCGACCAACTACTCGACCAACAACTATACCAATCACTCGACCAACTACTCGACCAACTACTCGACCATCTACTCGACCAACTACTAGACCAACTACTCGACCAACTACTCGACCAACTACTCGACCAACTACTCGAGCAATCAATCGACCAACTACTCAACCAACTACTCTACCAATCACTCGACCAACTACTCGACCAATCGCTCGACCAACTACTCGACCAACTACTCGACCAACTACTCGACCGACCACTCGACCGACTAGTCGACCAATCACTCGACCAACTACTCGACCAACTACTCGACGAACTACTCGACCAACTACTTAACCAATTACTCGACCAACTACTCGACCAATCACTCGACCAACTACTCGACCAACTACTCGACGAACTACTCGACCAACTACTTAACCAATTACTCGACCAACTACTCGACCAACTACTCGACCAACTTTTCGAGCAATCACTCGACCAACTACTCAACCAACTACTCGACCAATCACTCGACCAACTACTCAACCAACCACTCGACCAACCAGTCGACCAACAAGTCGTCTTACTAGTCGTCCAACCAGTCGATTAACTACTCGACTACCTACTTGACCAACTACTCGACCGACCACTCGACCGACCACTCGACCAACAAGTCGTCTTTCTAGTCGTCCAACCAGTCGATTAACTACTCGACTAGATACTCGACCGACTACTCGACCGACCACTCGACCGACCACTCGACCAATAACTCGAACAACTACTCGACCAACTACTCGACCAACTACTCGACCAATAACTCGACCAACTACTCGACCAACTACTCGAACAACTACTAGACCATCTACTCGACCAACTACTCGACCAACTACTCGACCAACTACTCGACCAATCACTCGACCAATTACTCGACCAACTACTCGACTAATTACTCAACCAACTACTCGACCAATCACTCGACCAACTACTCGACCAACTACTCGACCAACTACTCGACCAACTACTCGACCAACTACTCTACCAACTACTCGACCAACTACTCGACCAACTACTCGACCAACTACTCGACCAAGTACTCGACCATCTACTCGACCAACTACTTGACCAACTACTCGACCAACTACTCGACCAACTACTCGACCAACTACTCGAGCAATCACTCGACCAACTACTCAACCAACTACTCTACCAATCACTCGACCAACTACTCGACCAATCACTCGACCAACTACTCGACCAACTACTCGACCAACTACTCGACTAACTACTCGACCGACCACTCGACCAACTACTCGACTAACTACTCGACCAACTACTCGACCAACTACTCGACCAACTACTCGACCAACTACTCGGCCAACTACTCGAGCAATCACTCGACCAACTACTCAACCAACTACTCGACCAATCACTCGACCAACTACTCGACCAACTACTCGACCAACAACTATACCAATCACTCGACCAACTACTCGACCAACTACTCGACCATCTACTCGACCAACTACTAGACCAACTACTCGACCAACTACTCGACCAACTACTCGACCAACTACTCGAGCAATCAATCGACCAACTACTCAACCAACTACTCTACCAATCACTCGACCAACTACTAGACCATCTACTCGACCAACTACTCGACCAACTACTCGACCAACTACTCGACCAATCACTCGACCAATTACTCGACCAACTACTCGACTAATTACTCAACCAACTACTCGACCAATCACTCGACCAACTACTCGACCAACTACTCGACCATCTACTCGACCAATCACTCGACCAACTACTCGACCAACTACTCGACCAACTACTCGACCAACTACTTAACCAATTACTCGACCAACTACTCGACCAACTACTCGACCAACTACTCGACCAACTTTTCGAGCAATCACTCGACCAACTACTCAACCAACTACTCGACCACTCACTCGACCAACTACTCAACCAACCACTCGACCAACCAGTCGACCAACAAGTCGTCTTACTAGTCGTCCAACCAGTCGATTAACTACTCGACTACCTACTTGACCAACTACTCGACCGACCACTCGACCGACCACTCGACCAATAACTCGAACAACTACTCGAACAACTACTCGACCAACTACTCGACCAATAACTCGACCAACTACTCGACCAACTACTCGACCAACTACTCGACCAACTACTCGACCATCTACTCGAGCAACTACTCGACCAACTACTCGACCAACTAGTCGACCAATCACTCGACCAACTACTCGACCAACTAGTCGACCAACCACTCTACCGACCACTCGACCAATCACTCGACCAACTACTCAACCAACCACTCGACCAACCAGTCGACCAACAAGTCGTCTTACTAGTCGTCCAACCAGTCGATTAACTACTCGACTACCTACTCGACCAACTACTCGACCGACCACTCGACCGACCACTCGACCAATAACTCGAACAACTACTCTACCAACTACTCGACCGACCACTCTACCGACCACTCGACCAATCACTCGACCAACTACTCAACCAACCACTCGACCAACCAGTCGACCAACAAGTCGTCTTTCTAGTCGTCCAACCAGTCGATTAACTACTCGACTAGATATTCGACCGACTACTCGACCGACCACTCGACCGACCACTCGACCAATCACTCGACCAACTACTCGACCAACTACTCGACTAACTACTCAACCAACTACTCGACCAATCACTCGACCAACTACTCGACCAACTACTCGACCAACTACTCGACCAACTACTCGACCAACTACTCGACCAACTACTCGACCAACTTCTCGACCGACCACTCTACCGACTACTCGACCAATCACTCGACCAACTACTCGCCAACTACTCGACCAACTACTCGACCAACTACTCGACCAACTACTCGACCAACTACTCTACCAACTACTCGACCAACTACTCGACCAACTACTCGACCAACTACTCGACCAACTACTCGACCGACTACACGACCAACTACTTGACCAACTACTCGACCAAGTACTCGACCATCTACTCGACCAAATACTTGACCAACTACTCGACCAACTACTCGACCAACTACTCGACCAACTACTCGAGCAATCACTCGACCAACTACTCAACCAACTACTCTACCAATCACTCGACCAACTACTCGACCAATCACTCGACCAACTACTCGACCAACTACTCGACCAACTACTCGACTAACTACTCGACCGACCACTCGACCAACTACTCGACTAACTACTCGACCAACTAATCGACCAACTACTCGACCAACTACACGACCAACTACTCGGCCAACTACTCGAGCAATCACTCGACCAACTACTCAACCAACTACTCGACCAATCACTCGACCAACTACTCGACCAACTACTTGATCAACTACTCGACCAACTACTCGACCAACTACTCGACCAACTACTCGACCAACTACTCGACCAACAACTATACCAATCACTCGACCAACTACTCGACCAACTACTCGACCATCTACTCGACCAACTACTAGACCAACTACTCGACCAACTACTCGACCAACTACTCGACCAACTACTCGAGCAATCAATCGACCAACTACTCAACCAACTACTCTACCAATCACTCGACCAACTACTCGACCAATCGCTCGACCAACTACTCGACCAACTACTCGACCAACTACTCGACCGACCACTCGACCGACTAGTCGACCAATCACTCGACCAATCACTCGACCAATCACTCGACCAACTACTCGACCAACTACTCGACCAACTACTCGACCAACTACTCGACCAATCACTCGACCAACTACTCGACCAACTACTCGACGAACTACTCGACCAACTACTTAACCAATTACTCGACCAACTACTCGACCAACTACTCGACCAACTTTTCGAGCAATCACTCGACCAACTACTCAACCAACTACTCGACCAATCACTCGACCAACTACTCAACCAACCACTCGACCAACCAGTCGACCAACAAGTCGTCTTACTAGTCGTCCAACCAGTCGATTAACTACTCGACTACCTACTTGACCAACTACTCGACCGACCACTCGACCGACCACTCGACCAACAAGTCGTCTTTCTAGTCGTCCAACCAGTCGATTAACTACTCGACTAGATACTCGACCGACTACTCGACCGACCACTCGACCGACCACTCGACCAATAACTCGAACAACTACTCGACCAACTACTCGACCAACTACTCGACCAATAACTCGACCAACTACTCGACCAACTACTCGAACAACTACTAGACCATCTACTCGACCAACTACTCGACCAACTACTCGACCAACTACTCGACCAATCACTCGACCAATTACTCGACCAACTACTCGACTAATTACTCAACCAACTACTCGACCAATCACTCGACCAACTACTCGACCAACTACTCGACCAACTACTCGACCAACTACTCGACCAACTACTCTACCAACTACTCGACCAACTACTCGACCAACTACTCGACCAACTACTCGACCAAGTACTCGACCATCTACTCGACCAACTACTTGACCAACTACTCGACCAACTACTCGACCAACTACTCGACCAACTACTCGAGCAATCACTCGACCAACTACTCAACCAACTACTCTACCAATCACTCGACCAACTACTCGACCAATCACTCGACCAACTACTCGACCAACTACTCGACCAACTACTCGACTAACTACTCGACCGACCACTCGACCAACTACTCGACTAACTACTCGACCAACTACTCGACCAACTACTCGACCAACTACTCGACCAACTACTCGGCCAACTACTCGAGCAATCACTCGACCAACTACTCAACCAACTACTCGACCAATCACTCGACCAACTACTCGACCAACTACTCGACCAACAACTATACCAATCACTCGACCAACTACTCGACCAACTACTCGACCATCTACTCGACCAACTACTAGACCAACTACTCGACCAACTACTCGACCAACTACTCGACCAACTACTCGAGCAATCAATCGACCAACTACTCAACCAACTACTCTACCAATCACTCGACCAACTACTAGACCATCTACTCGACCAACTACTCGACCAACTACTCGACCAACTACTCGACCAATCACTCGACCAATTACTCGACCAACTACTCGACTAATTACTCAACCAACTACTCGACCAATCACTCGACCAACTACTCGACCAACTACTCGACCAACTACTCGACCAATCACTCGACCAACTACTCGACCAACTACTCGACCAACTACTCGACCAACTACTTAACCAATTACTCGACCAACTACTCGACCAACTACTCGACCAACTACTCGACCAACTTTTCGAGCAATCACTCGACCAACTACTCAACCAACTACTCGACCAATCACTCGACCAACTACTCAACCAACCACTCGACCAACCAGTCGACCAACACGTCGTCTTACTAGTCGTCCAACCAGTCGATTAACTACTCGACTACCTACTTGACCAACTACTCGACCGACCACTCGACCGACCACTCGACCAATAACTCGAACAACTACTCGAACAACTACTCGACCAACTACTCGACCAATAACTCGATCAACTACTCGACCAACTACTCGACCAACTACTCGACCAACTACTCGACCATCTACTCGACCAACTACTCGACCAACTACTCGACCAACTACTCGACCAATCACTCGACCAACTACTCGACCAACTACTCGACTAATTACTCAACCAACTACTCGACCAATCACTCGACCAACTACTCGACCAACTACTCGACCAACTACTCGACCAATCACTCGACCAACTACTCGACCAACTACTCGACCAACTACTCGACCAATCACTCGACCAACTACTCGACCAACTACTCGACTTATTACTCAACCAACTACTCGACCAACTACTCGACCAACTACTCGACCAACTACTCGACCAACTACTCGACCGACCACTCTACCGACTACTCGACCAATCACTCGACCAACTACTCGCCAACTACTCGACCAACTACTCGACCGACCACTCTACCGACTACTCGACCAATCACTCGACCAACTACTCGCCAACTACTCGACCAACTACTCGACCAACTACTGGACCTTCTACTCGACCAACTACTCGACCAACTACTCGACCAACTACTCGACCAACTACTCGACCGACTACTCGACTAATCACTCGACCAACTACTCGACCAACTACTCGACCAACTACTAAACCAACTACTCGACAAACTACTCGACCAACTACTCGACCAATCGCTCGACCAACTACTCGACCAACTACTCGACCAACTACTCGACCAACTACTCGACCGACTACTCCACCAATCACTCGACCAACTACTCGACCAACCACTCGACCGACCACTCGACCGACTACTCGACCAACTACTCGACCAACCAGTCGACCAACCAGTCGACCAACAAGTCGACTAATCACTCGACCAACTACTTGACCAACTACTCGACCAACTATTCGACCATCAACTATACCAATCACTCGACCAACTACTCGACCAACTACTCGACCATCTACTCGACCAACTACTTGACCAACTACTCGACCAACTACTCGACCATCTACTCGACCAACTACTTGACCAACTACTCGACCATTTACTCGACCAATCACTCGACCAACTACTCGACCAACTACTCGACCGACCACTCGACCGACCACTCGACCAACCACTCGACCAACTACTCAACCATCTACTCGACCAAATACTCGACCAACTACTTGACCAACTACTCGAACAACTACTCGACCAACTAGTCGACCAACTACTTGAGCAACTACTCGACCAACTACTCGACCAACTACTCGACCAACTACTCGACCAACTACTCGACCCACTACTCGACCGACCACTAGACCGACTACTCCACCAATCACTCGACCAACTACTAGACCAACTACTCGACCAACTACTCAACCAACTACTCGACCAACTACTCGACCAACTACTCGACCAACTACTCGACCAACTACTCGGCCAACTACTCGAGCAATCACTCGAACAACTACTCAACCAACTACTCGACCAATCACTCGACCAACTACTCGACCAACTACTTGATCAACTACTCGACCAACTACTCGACCAACTACTCAAGCAGTCACTCGACCAACTACTCGACCAACTGCTCGACCAACTACTCGAGCAATCACTCGACCAACTACTCAACCAACTACTCTACCAATCACTCGACCAACTACTCGACCAATCGCTCGACCAACTACTCGACCAACTACTCGACCAACTACTCGACCAACTACTCTACCAATCACTCGACTAACTACTCGACCAACTACTCGACCAACCACTCGACCAACTACTCGACCAACTACTCGACCAACTACTCGACCAACTACTCGACCAACTACTCGACCAACTACTCGACCGACTACTCGACCAACTACTCGACCAACTACTCGACCAACTACTCGATCAACTACTCGAGCAATCACTCGACCAACTACTCGACCAACTACTCGACCAACTACTCGACCAATCACTCGACCAACTACTCGACCAATCGCTCGACCAACTACTCGACCAACTACTCGACCAACTACTCGACCGACCACTCGACCTACCACTTGGCCACTCTCTCAAACAACTACTCGACCACCTACTTGACCTACCACTCGAGCAACTACTCGACCAACTAGTCGACCAATCACTCGACCATCTACTCGACCAACTAGTCGACCAACCACTCTACCGACCACTCGACCAATCACTCGACCAACTACTCAACCAACCACTCGACCAACCAGTCAACCAACAAGTCGTCTTACTAGTCGTCCAACCAGTCGATTAACTACTCGACTACCTACTCGACCAACTACTCGACCGACCACTCGACCGACCACTCGACCAATAACTCGAACAAGTACTCGACCAACTACTCGACCAACTACTCGACCAATAACTCGACCAACTACTCGACCAACTACTCGACCAACTACTAGACCATCTACTCGACCAACTACTCGACCAACTACTCGACCAACTACTCGACCAATCACACGACCAACTGCTCGACCAACTACTCGACTAATTACTCAACCAACTACTCGACCAATCACTCGACCAACTACTCGACCAACTACTCGACCAACTACTCGACCAACTACTCGACCAACAACTCGACCAACTACTCGACCAACTACTCGACCAACTACTCGACCCACTACTTGACCAACTACTCGACCAACTACTCGACCAACTACTCGACCAATCACTCGACCAACTACTCGACCAATCGCTCGACCAACTACTCGACCAACTACTCGACCAACTACTCGACCGACCACTCGACCTACCACTTGGCCACTCTCTCGACCAACTACTCGACCACCTACTTGACCTACCACTCGAGCAACTACTCGACCAACTACTCGACCAACTAGTCGACCAATCACTCGACCAACTACTCGACCAACTAGTCGACCAACCACTCTACCGACCACTCGACCAATCACTCGACCAACTACTCAACCAACCACTCGACCAACCAGTCGACCAACAAGTCGTCTTACTAGTCGTCCAACCAGTCGATTAACTACTCGACTACCTACTCGACCAACTACTCGACCGACCACTCGACCGACCACTCGACCAATAACACGAACAACTACTCTACCAACTACTCGACCGACCACTCTACCGACCACTCGACCAATCACTCGACCAACTACTCAACCAACCACTCGACCAACCAGTCGACCAACAAGTCGTCTTTCTAGTCGTCCAACCAGTCGATTAACTACTCGACTAGATACTCGACCGACTACTCGACCGACCACTCGACCGACCACTCGACCAATAACTCGAACAACTACTCGACCAACTACTCGACCAACTACTCGACCAATAACTCGACCAACTACTCGACCAACTACTCGACCAACTACTAGACCATCTACTCGACCAACTACTCGACCAACTACTCGACCAACTACTCGACCAATCACTCGACCAATTACTCGACCAACTACTCGACTAATTACTCAACCAACTACTCGACCAATCACTCGAACAACTACTCGACCAACTACTCGACCAACTACTCGACCAACTACTCGACCAACTACTCGACCAACTACTCGACCAACTACTCGACCAACTACTCGACCAACTACTCGAGCGACTACTCGACTAATCACTCGACCAACTACTCGACCAACTACTCGACCAACTACTCGACCAACTACTCGACCAACTACTCGACCAACTACTCGACCAACTACTCGACCAACTACTCGAACAATCACTCGACCAACTACTCGACCAATCGCTCTACCAACTACTCGACCAACTACTCGACCAACTACTCGACCGACCACTCGACCTACCACTTGGCCACTCTCTCAAACAACTACTCGACCACCTACTTGAACTACCACTCGAGCAACTACTCGACCAACTACTCGACCAACTAGTCGACCAATCACTCGACCAACTACTCGACCAACTAGTCGACCAACCACTCTACCGACCACTCGACCAATCACTCGACCAACTACTCAACCGACCACTCGACCAACCAGTCGACCAACAAGTCGTCTTACTAGTCGTCCAACCAGTCGATTAACTACTTGACTACCTACTCGACCAACTACTCGACCGACCACTCGACCGACCACTCGACCGACCACTCGACCAATAACTCGAACAACTACTCGACCAACTACTCGACCAACTACTCGACCAATAACTCGACCAACTACTCGACCAACTACTCGACCAACTACTAGACCATCTACTCGACCAACTACTCGACCAACTACGCGACCAACTACTCGACCAATCACTCGACCAACTACTCGACCAACTACTCGACTAACTACTCAACCAACTACTCGACCAATCACTCGACCAACTACTCGACCAACTACTCGACCAACTACTCGACCAACTACTCGACCAACTACTCGACCAACTACTCGACCAACTACTCGACCGACCACTCTACCGACTACTCGACCAATCACTCGACCAACTACTCGCCAACTACTCGACCAACTACTCGACCAACTACTCGACCAACTACTCGACCAACTACTCTACCAACTACTCGACCAACTACTCGACCAACTACTCGACCAACTACTCGACCAACTACTCGACCGACTACACGACCAAATACTTGACCAACTACTCGACCAAGTACTCGACCATCTACTCGACCAAATACTTGACCAACTACTCGACCAACTACTCGACCAACTACTCGACCAACTACTCGAGCAATCACTCGACCAACTACTCAACCAACTACTCTACCAATCACTCGACCAACTACTCGACCAATCACTCGACCAACTACTCGACCAACTACTCGACCAACTACTCGACTAACTACTCGACCGACCACTCGACCAACTACTCGACTAACTACTCGACCAACTAATCGACCAACTACTCGACCAACTACACGACCAACTACTCGGCCAACTACTCGAGCAATCACTCGACCAACTACTCAACCAACTACTCGACCAATCACTCGACCAACTACTCGACCAACTACTTGATCAACTACTCGACCAACTACTCGACCAACTACTCGACCAACTACTCGACCAACTACTCGACCAACAACTATACCAATCACTCGACCAACTACTCGACCAACTACTCGACCATCTACTCGACCAACTACTAGACCAACTACTCGACCAACTACTCGACCAACTACTCGACCAACTACTCGAGCAATCAATCGACCAACTACTCAACCAACTACTCTACCAATCACTCGACCAACTACTCGACCAATCGCTCGACCAACTACTCGACCAACTACTCGACCAACTACTCGACCGACCACTCGACCGACTAGTCGACCAATCACTCGACCAATCACTCGACCAATCACTCGACCAACTACTCGACCAACTACTCGACCAACTACTCGACCAACTACTCGACCAATCACTCGACCAACTACTCGACCAACTACTCGACGAACTACTCGACCAACTACTTAACCAATTACTCGACCAACTACTCGACCAACTACTCGACCAACTTTTCGAGCAATCACTCGACCAACTACTCAACCAACTACTCGACCAATCACTCGACCAACTACTCAACCAACCACTCGACCAACCAGTCGACCAACAAGTCGTCTTACTAGTCGTCCAACCAGTCGATTAACTACTCGACTACCTACTTGACCAACTACTCGACCGACCACTCGACCGACCACTCGACCAACAAGTCGTCTTTCTAGTCGTCCAACCAGTCGATTAACTACTCGACTAGATACTCGACCGACTACTCGACCGACCACTCGACCGACCACTCGACCAATAACTCGAACAACTACTCGACCAACTACTCGACCAACTACTCGACCAATAACTCGACCAACTACTCGACCAACTACTCGAACAACTACTAGACCATCTACTCGACCAACTACTCGACCAACTACTCGACCAACTACTCGACCAATCACTCGACCAATTACTCGACCAACTACTCGACTAATTACTCAACCAACTACTCGACCAATCACTCGACCAACTACTCGACCAACTACTCGACCAACTACTCGACCAACTACTCGACCAACTACTCTACCAACTACTCGACCAACTACTCGACCAACTACTCGACCAAATACTCGACCAAGTACTCGACCATCTACTCGACCAACTACTTGACCAACTACTCGACCAACTACTCGACCAACTACTCGACCAACTACTCGAGCAATCACTCGACCAACTACTCAACCAACTACTCTACCAATCACTCGACCAACTACTCGACCAATCACTCGACCAACTACTCGACCAACTACTCGACCAACTACTCGACTAACTACTCGACCGACCACTCGACCAACTACTCGACTAACTACTCGACCAACTACTCGACCAACTACTCGACCAACTACTCGACCAACTACTCGGCCAACTACTCGAGCAATCACTCGACCAACTACTCAACCAACTACTCGACCAATCACTCGACCAACTACTCGACCAACTACTCGACCAACAACTATACCAATCACTCGACCAACTACTCGACCAACTACTCGACCATCTACTCGACCAACTACTAGACCAACTACTCGACCAACTACTCGACCAACTACTCGACCAACTACTCGAGCAATCAATCGACCAACTACTCAACCAACTACTCTACCAATCACTCGACCAACTACTAGACCATCTACTCGACCAACTACTCGACCAACTACTCGACCAACTACTCGACCAATCACTCGACCAATTACTCGACCAACTACTCGACTAATTACTCAACCAACTACTCGACCAATCACTCGACCAACTACTCGACCAACTACTCGACCAACTACTCGACCAATCACTCGACCAACTACTCGACCAACTACTCGACCAACTACTCGACCAACTACTTAACCAATTACTCGACCAACTACTCGACCAACTACTCGACCAACTACTCGACCAACTACTCGACCAACTTTTCGAGCAATCACTCGACCAACTACTCAACCAACTACTCGACCAATCACTCGACCAACTACTCAACCAACCACTCGACCAACCAGTCGACCAACAAGTCGTCTTACTAGTCGTCCAACCAGTCGATTAACTACTCGACTACCTACTTGACCAACTACTCGACCGACCACTCGACCGACCACTCGACCAATAACTCGAACAACTACTCGAACAACTACTCGACCAACTACTCGACCAATAACTCGACCAACTACTCGACCAACTACTCGACCAACTACTCGACCAACTACTCGACCATCTACTCGACCAACTACTCGACCAACTACTCGACCAACTACTCGACCAATCACTCGACCAACTACTCGACCAACTACTCGACTAATTACTCAACCAACTACTCGACCAATCACTCGACCAACTACTCGACCAACTACTCGACCAACTACTCGACCAATCACTCGACCAACTACTCGACCAACTACTCGACCAACTACTCGACCAATCACTCGACCAACTACTCGACCAACTACTCGACTTATTACTCAACCAACTACTCGACCAACTACTCGACCAACTACTCGACCAACTACTCGACCAACTACTCGACCGACCACTCTACCGACTACTCGACCAATCACTCGACCAACTACTCGCCAACTACTCGACCAACTACTCGACCGACCACTCTACCGACTACTCGACCAATCACTCGACCAACTACTCGCCAACTACTCGACCAACTACTCGACCAACTACTGGACCTTCTACTCGACCAACTACTCGACCAACTACTCGACCAACTACTCGACCAACTACTCGACCGACTACTCGACTAATCACTCGACCAACTACTCGACCAACTACTCGACCAACTACTAAACCAACTACTCGACAAACTACTCGACCAACTACTCGACCAATCGCTCGACCAACTACTCGACCAACTACTCGACCAACTACTCGACCAACTACTCGACCGACTACTCCACCAATCACTCGACCAACTACTCGACCAACCACTCGACCGACCACTCGACCGACTACTCGACCAACTACTCGACCAACCAGTCGACCAACCAGTCGACCAACAAGTCGACTAATCACTCGACCAACTACTTGACCAACTACTCGACCAACTATTCGACCATCAACTATACCAATCACTCGACCAACTACTCGACCAACTACTCGACCATCTACTCGACCAACTACTTGACCAACTACTCGACCAACTACTCGACCATCTACTCGACCAACTACTTGACCAACTACTCGACCATTTACTCGACCAATCACTCGACCAACTACTCGACCAACTACTCGACCGACCACTCGACCGACCACTCGACCAACCACTCGACCAACTACTCAACCATCTACTCGACCAAATACTCGACCAACTACTTGACCAACTACTCGAACAACTACTCGACCAACTAGTCGACCAACTACTTGAGCAACTACTCGACCAACTACTCGACCAACTACTCGACCAACTACTCGACCAACTACTCGACCCACTACTCGACCGACCACTAGACCGACTACTCCACCAATCACTCGACCAACTACTAGACCAACTACTCGACCAACTACTCAACCAACTACTCGACCAACTACTCGACCAACTACTCGACCAACTACTCGACCAACTACTCGGCCAACTACTCGAGCAATCACTCGAACAACTACTCAACCAACTACTCGACCAATCACTCGACCAACTACTCGACCAACTACTTGATCAACTACTCGACCAACTACTCGACCAACTACTCAAGCAGTCACTCGACCAACTACTCGACCAACTGCTCGACCAACTACTCGAGCAATCACTCGACCAACTACTCAACCAACTACTCTACCAATCACTCGACCAACTACTCGACCAATCGCTCGACCAACTACTCGACCAACTACTCGACCAACTACTCGACCAACTACTCTACCAATCACTCGACTAACTACTCGACCAACTACTCGACCAACCACTCGACCAACTACTCGACCAACTACTCGACCAACTACTCGACCAACTACTCGACCAACTACTCGACCAACTACTCGACCGACTACTCGACCAACTACTCGACCAACTACTCGACCAACTACTCGATCAACTACTCGAGCAATCACTCGACCAACTACTCGACCAACTACTCGACCAACTACTCGACCAATCACTCGACCAACTACTCGACCAATCGCTCGACCAACTACTCGACCAACTACTCGACCAACTACTCGACCGACCACTCGACCTACCACTTGGCCACTCTCTCAAACAACTACTCGACCACCTACTTGACCTACCACTCGAGCAACTACTCGACCAACTAGTCGACCAATCACTCGACCAACTACTCGACCAACTACTCGACCAACTACTCGACCAACTACTCTACCAATCACTCGACTAACTACTCGACCAACTACTCGACCAACCACTCGACCAACTACTCGAGCAATCACTCGACCAACTACTCAACCAACTACTCTACCAATCACTCGACCAACTACTCGACCAATCGCTCGACCAACTACTCGACCAACTACTCGACCAACTACTCGACCAACTACTCTACCAATCACTCGACTAACTACTCGACCAACTACTCGACCAACCACTCGACCAACTACTCGACCAACTACTCGACCAACTACTCGACCAACTACTCGACCAACTACTCGACCAACTACTCGACCGACTACTCGACCAACTACTCGACCAACTACTCGACCAACTACTCGATCAACTACTCGAGCAATCACTCGACCAACTACTCGACCAACTACTCGACCAACTACTCGACCAATCACTCGACCAACTACTCGACCAATCGCTCGACCAACTACTCGACCAACTACTCGACCAACTACTCGACCGACCACTCGACCTACCACTTGGCCACTCTCTCAAACAACTACTCGACCACCTACTTGACCTACCACTCGAGCAACTACTCGACCAACTAGTCGACCAATCACTCGACCATCTACTCGACCAACTAGTCGACCAACCACTCTACCGACCACTCGACCAATCACTCGACCAACTACTCAACCAACCACTCGACCAACCAGTCAACCAACAAGTCGTCTTACTAGTCGTCCAACCAGTCGATTAACTACTCGACTACCTACTCGACCAACTACTCGACCGACCACTCGACCGACCACTCGACCAATAACTCGAACAAGTACTCGACCAACTACTCGACCAACTACTCGACCAATAACTCGACCAACTACTCGACCAACTACTCGACCAACTAGTAGACCATCTACTCGACCAACTACTCGACCAACTACTCGACCAACTACTCGACCAATCACACGACCAACTGCTCGACCAACTACTCGACTAATTACTCAACCAACTACTCGACCAATCACTCGACCAACTACTCGACCAACTACTCGACCAACTACTCGACCAACTACTCGACCAACAACTCGACCAACTACTCGACCAACTACTCGACCGACCACTCTACCGACTACTCGACCAATCACTCGACCAACTACTCGCCAACTACTCGACCAACTACTCGACCGACCACTCTACCGACTACTCGACCAATCACTCGACCAACTACTCGCCAACTACTCGACCAACTACTCGACCAACTACTTGAGCAACTACTCGACCAACTACTCGACCAACTACTCGACCAACTACTCGACCAACTACTCGACCCACTACTTGACCAACTACTCGACCAACTACTCGACCAACTACTCGACCAATCACTCGACCAACTACTCGACCAATCGCTCGACCAACTACTCGACCAACTACTCGACCAACTACTCGACCGACCACTCGACCTACCACTTGGCCACTCTCTCGACCAACTACTCGACCACCTACTTGACCTACCACTCGAGCAACTACTCGACCAACTACTCGACCAACTAGTCGACCAATCACTCGACCAACTACTCGACCAACTAGTCGACCAACCACTCTACCGACCACTCGACCAATCACTCGACCAACTACTCAACCAACCACTCGACCAACCAGTCGACCAACAAGTCGTCTTACTAGTCGTCCAACCAGTCGATTAACTACTCGACTACCTACTCGACCAACTACTCGACCGACCACTCGACCGACCACTCGACCAATAACTCGAACAACTACTCTACCAACTACTCGACCGACCACTCTACCGACCACTCGACCAATCACTCGACCAACTACTCAACCAACCACTCGACCAACCAGTCGACCAACAAGTCGTCTTTCTAGTCGTCCAACCAGTCGATTAACTACTCGACTAGATACTCGACCGACTACTCGACCGACCACTCGACCGACCACTCGACCAATAACTCGAACAACTACTCGACCAACTACTCGACCAACTACTCGACCAATAACTCGACCAACTACTCGACCAACTACTCGACCAACTACTAGACCATCTACTCGACCAACTACTCGACCAACTACTCGACCAACTACTCGACCAATCACTCGACCAATTACTCGACCAACTACTCGACTAATTACTCAACCAACTACTCGACCAATCACTCGAACAACTACTCGACCAACTACTCGACCAACTACTCGACCAACTACTCGACCAACTACTCGACCAACTACTCGACCAACTACTCGACCAACTACTCGAGCGACTACTCGACTAATCACTCGACCAACTACTCGACCAACTACTCGACCAACTACTCGACCAACTACTCGACCAACTACTCGACCAACTACTCGACCAACTACTCGACCAACTACTCGACCAACTACTCGACCAACTACTCGAACAATCACTCGACCAACTACTCGACCAATCGCTCTACCAACTACTCGACCAACTACTCGACCAACTACTCGACCGACCACTCGACCTACCACTTGGCCACTCTCTCAAACAACTACTCGACCACCTACTTGAACTACCACTCGAGCAACTACTCGACCAACTACTCGACCAACTAGTCGACCAATCACTCGACCAACTACTCGACCAACTAGTCGACCAACCACTCTACCGACCACTCGACCAATCACTCGACCAACTACTCAACCGACCACTCGACCAACCAGTCGACCAACAAGTCGTCTTACTAGTCGGCCAACCAGTCGATTAACTACTTGACTACCTACTCGACCAACTACTCGACCGACCACTCGACCGACCACTCGACCGACCACTCGACCAATAACTCGAACAACTACTCGACCAACTACTCGACCAACTACTCGACCAATAACTCGACCAACTACTCGACCAACTACTCGACCAACTACTAGACCATCTACTCGACCAACTACTCGACCAACTACGCGACCAACTACTCGACCAATCACTCGACCAACTACTCGACCAACTACTCGACTAACTACTCAACCAACTACTCGACCAATCACTCGACCAACTACTCGACCAACTACTCGACCAACTACTCGACCAACTACTCGACCAACTACTCGACCAACTACTCGACCAACTTCTCGACCGACCACTCTACCGACTACTCGACCAATCACTCGACCAACTACTCGCCAACTACTCGACCAACTACTCGACCAACTACTCGACCAACTACTCGACCAACTACTCTACCAACTACTCGACCAACTACTCGACCAACTACTCGACCAACTACTCGACCAACTACTCGACCGACTACACGACCAACTACTTGACCAACTACTCGACCAAGTACTCGACCATCTACTCGACCAAATACTTGACCAACTACTCGACCAACTACTCGACCAACTACTCGACCAACTACTCGAGCAATCACTCGACCAACTACTCAACCAACTACTCTACCAATCACTCGACCAACTACTCGACCAATCACTCGACCAACTACTCGACCAACTACTCGACCAACTACTCGACTAACTACTCGACCGACCACTCGACCAACTACTCGACTAACTACTCGACCAACTAATCGACCAACTACTCGACCAACTACACGACCAACTACTCGGCCAACTACTCGAGCAATCACTCGACCAACTACTCAACCAACTACTCGACCAATCACTCGACCAACTACTCGACCAACTACTTGATCAACTACTCGACCAACTACTCGACCAACTACTCGACCAACTACTCGACCAACTACTCGACCAACAACTATACCAATCACTCGACCAACTACTCGACCAACTACTCGACCATCTACTCGACCAACTACTAGACCAACTACTCGACCAACTACTCGACCAACTACTCGACCAACTACTCGAGCAATCAATCGACCAACTACTCAACCAACTACTCTACCAATCACTCGACCAACTACTCGACCAATCGCTCGACCAACTACTCGACCAACTACTCGACCAACTACTCGACCGACCACTCGACCGACTAGTCGACCAATCACTCGACCAATCACTCGACCAATCACTCGACCAACTACTCGACCAACTACTCGACCAACTACTCGACCAACTACTCGACCAATCACTCGACCAACTACTCGACCAACTACTCGACGAACTACTCGACCAACTACTTAACCAATTACTCGACCAACTACTCGACCAACTACTCGACCAACTTTTCGAGCAATCACTCGACCAACTACTCAACCAACTACTCGACCAATCACTCGACCAACTACTCAACCAACCACTCGACCAACCAGTCGACCAACAAGTCGTCTTACTAGTCGTCCAACCAGTCGATTAACTACTCGACTACCTACTTGACCAACTACTCGACCGACCACTCGACCGACCACTCGACCAACAAGTCGTCTTTCTAGTCGTCCAACCAGTCGATTAACTACTCGACTAGATACTCGACCGACTACTCGACCGACCACTCGACCGACCACTCGACCAATAACTCGAACAACTACTCGACCAACTACTCGACCAACTACTCGACCAATAACTCGACCAACTACTCGACCAACTACTCGAACAACTACTAGACCATCTACTCGACCAACTATTCGACCAACTACTCGACCAACTACTCGACCAATCACTCGACCAATTACTCGACCAACTACTCGACTAATTACTCAACCAACTACTCGACCAATCACTCGACCAACTACTCGACCAACTACTCGACCAACTACTCGACCAACTACTCGACCAACTACTCTACCAACTACTCGACCAACTACTCGACCAACTACTCGACCAACTACTCGACCAAGAACTCGACCATCTACTCGACCAACTACTTGACCAACTACTCGACCAACTACTCGACCAACTACTCGACCAACTACTCGAGCAATCACTCGACCAACTACTCAACCAACTACTCTACCAATCACTCGACCAACTACTCGACCAATCACTCGACCAACTACTCGACCAACTACTCGACCAACTACTCGACTAACTACTCGACCGACCACTCGACCAACTACTCGACTAACTACTCGACCAACTACTCGACCAACTACTCGACCAACTACTCGACCAACTACTCGGCCAACTACTCGAGCAATCACTCGACCAACTACTCAACCAACTACTCGACCAATCACTCGACCAACTACTCGACCAACTACTCGACCAACAACTATACCAATCACTCGACCAACTACTCGACCAACTACTCGACCATCTACTCGACCAACTACTAGACCAACTACTCGACCAACTACTCGACCAACTACTCGACCAACTACTCGAGCAATCAATCGACCAACTACTCAACCAACTACTCTACCAATCACTCGACCAACTACTAGACCATCTACTCGACCAACTACTCGACCAACTACTCGACCAACTACTCGACCAATCACTCGACCAATTACTCGACCAACTACTCGACTAATTACTCAACCAACTACTCGACCAATCACTCGACCAACTACTCGACCAACTACTCGACCAACTACTCGACCAATCACTCGACCAACTACTCGACCAACTACTCGACCAACTACTCGACCAACTACTTAACCAATTACTCGACCAACTACTCGACCAACTACTCGACCAACTACTCGACCAACTACTCGACCAACTTTTCGAGCAATCACTCGACCAACTACTCAACCAACTACTCGACCAATCACTCGACCAACTACTCAACCAACCACTCGACCAACCAGTCGACCAACAAGTCGTCTTACTAGTCGTCCAACCAGTCGATTAACTACTCGACTACCTACTTGACCAACTACTCGACCGACCACTCGACCGACCACTCGACCAATAACTCGAACAACTACTCGAACAACTACTCGACCAACTACTCGACCAATAACTCGACCAACTACTCGACCAACTACTCGACCAACTACTCGACCAACTACTCGACCATCTACTCGACCAACTACTCGACCAACTACTCGACCAACTACTCGACCAATCACTCGACCAACTACTCGACCAACTACTCGACTAATTACTCAACCAACTACTCGACCAATCACTCGACCAACTACTCGACCAACTACTCGACCAACTACTCGACCAATCACTCGACCAACTACTCGACCAACTACTCGACCAACTACTCGACCAATCACTCGACCAACTACTCGACCAACTACTCGACTTATTACTCAACCAACTACTCGACCAACTACTCGACCAACTACTCGACCAACTACTCGACCAACTACTCGACCGACCACTCTACCGACTACTCGACCAATCACTCGACCAACTACTCGCCAACTACTCGACCAACTACTCGACCGACCACTCTACCGACTACTCGACCAATCACTCGACCAACTACTCGCCAACTACTCGACCAACTACTCGACCAACTACTGGACCTTCTACTCGACCAACTACTCGACCAACTACTCGACCAACTACTCGACCGACTACTCGACTAATCACTCGACCAACTACTCGACCAACTACTCGACCAACTACTAAACCAACTCCTCGACAAACTACTCGACCAACTACTCGACCAATCGCTCGACCAACTACTCGACCAACTACTCGACCAACTACTCGACCAACTACTCGACCGACTACTCCACCAATCACTCCACCAACTACTCGACCAACCACTCGACCGACCACTCGACCGACTACTCGACCAACTACTCGACCAACCAGTCGACCAACCAGTCGACCAACAAGTCGACTAATCACTCGACCAACTACTTGACCAACTACTCGACCAACTATTCGACCATCAACTATACCAATCACTCGACCAACTACTCGACCAACTACTCGACCATCTACTCGACCAACTACTTGACCAACTACTCGACCAACTACTCGACCATCTACTCGACCAACTACTTGACCAACTACTCGACCATTTACTCGACCAATCACTCGACCAACTACTCGACCAACTACTCTACCAATCACTCGACTAACTACTCGACCAACTACTCGACCAACCACTCGACCAACTACTCGAGCAATCACTCGACCAACTACTCAACCAACTACTCTACCAATCACTCGACCAACTACTCGACCAATCGCTCGACCAACTACTCGACCAACTACTCGACCAACTACTCGACCAACTACTCTACCAATCACTCGACTAACTACTCGACCAACTACTCGACCAACCACTCGACCAACTACTCGACCAACTACTCGACCAACTACTCGACCAACTACTCGACCAACTACTCGACCAACTACTCGACCGACTACTCGACCAACTACTCGACCAACTACTCGACCAACTACTCGATCAACTACTCGAGCAATCACTCGACCAACTACTCGACCAACTACTCGACCAACTACTCGACCAATCACTCGACCAACTACTCGACCAATCGCTCGACCAACTACTCGACCAACTACTCGACCAACTACTCGACCGACCACTCGACCTACCACTTGGCCACTCTCTCAAACAACTACTCGACCACCTACTTGACCTACCACTCGAGCAACTACTCGACCAACTAGTCGACCAATCACTCGACCATCTACTCGACCAACTAGTCGACCAACCACTCTACCGACCACTCGACCAATCACTCGACCAACTACTCAACCAACCACTCGACCAACCAGTCAACCAACAAGTCGTCTTACTAGTCGTCCAACCAGTCGATTAACTACTCGACTACCTACTCGACCAACTACTCGACCGACCACTCGACCGACCACTCGACCAATAACTCGAACAAGTACTCGACCAACTACTCGACCAACTACTCGACCAATAACTCGACCAACTACTCGACCAACTACTCGACCAACTAGTAGACCATCTACTCGACCAACTACTCGACCAACTACTCGACCAACTACTCGACCAATCACACGACCAACTGCTCGACCAACTACTCGACTAATTACTCAACCAACTACTCGACCAATCACTCGACCAACTACTCGACCAACTACTCGACCAACTACTCGACCAACTACTCGACCAACAACTCGACCAACTACTCGACCAACTACTCGACCGACCACTCTACCGACTACTCGACCAATCACTCGACCAACTACTCGCCAACTACTCGACCAACTACTCGACCGACCACTCTACCGACTACTCGACCAATCACTCGACCAACTACTCGCCAACTACTCGACCAACTACTCGACCAACTACTTGAGCAACTACTCGACCAACTACTCGACCAACTACTCGACCAACTACTCGACCAACTACTCGACCCACTACTTGACCAACTACTCGACCAACTACTCGACCAACTACTCGACCAATCACTCGACCAACTACTCGACCAATCGCTCGACCAACTACTCGACCAACTACTCGACCAACTACTCGACCGACCACTCGACCTACCACTTGGCCACTCTCTCGACCAACTACTCGACCACCTACTTGACCTACCACTCGAGCAACTACTCGACCAACTACTCGACCAACTAGTCGACCAATCACTCGACCAACTACTCGACCAACTAGTCGACCAACCACTCTACCGACCACTCGACCAATCACTCGACCAACTACTCAACCAACCACTCGACCAACCAGTCGACCAACAAGTCGTCTTACTAGTCGTCCAACCAGTCGATTAACTACTCGACTACCTACTCGACCAACTACTCGACCGACCACTCGACCGACCACTCGACCAATAACTCGAACAACTACTCTACCAACTACTCGACCGACCACTCTACCGACCACTCGACCAATCACTCGACCAACTACTCAACCAACCACTCGACCAACCAGTCGACCAACAAGTCGTCTTTCTAGTCGTCCAACCAGTCGATTAACTACTCGACTAGATACTCGACCGACTACTCGACCGACCACTCGACCGACCACTCGACCAATAACTCGAACAACTACTCGACCAACTACTCGACCAACTACTCGACCAATAACTCGACCAACTACTCGACCAACTACTCGACCAACTACTAGACCATCTACTCGACCAACTACTCGACCAACTACTCGACCAACTACTCGACCAATCACTCGACCAATTACTCGACCAACTACTCGACTAATTACTCAACCAACTACTCGACCAATCACTCGAACAACTACTCGACCAACTACTCGACCAACTACTCGACCAACTACTCGACCAACTACTCGACCAACTACTCGACCAACTACTCGACCAACTACTCGAGCGACTACTCGACTAATCACTCGACCAACTACTCGACCAACTACTCGACCAACTACTCGACCAACTACTCGACCAACTACTCGACCAACTACTCGACCAACTACTCGACCAACTACTCGACCAACTACTCGACCAACTACTCGAACAATCACTCGACCAACTACTCGACCAATCGCTCTACCAACTACTCGACCAACTACTCGACCAACTACTCGACCGACCACTCGACCTACCACTTGGCCACTCTCTCAAACAACTACTCGACCACCTACTTGAACTACCACTCGAGCAACTACTCGACCAACTACTCGACCAACTAGTCGACCAATCACTCGACCAACTACTCGACCAACTAGTCGACCAACCACTCTACCGACCACTCGACCAATCACTCGACCAACTACTCAACCGACCACTCGACCAACCAGTCGACCAACAAGTCGTCTTACTAGTCGTCCAACCAGTCGATTAACTACTTGACTACCTACTCGACCAACTACTCGACCGACCACTCGACCGACCACTCGACCGACCACTCGACCAATAACTCGAACAACTACTCGACCAACTACTCGACCAACTACTCGACCAATAACTCGACCAACTACTCGACCAACTACTCGACCAACTACTAGACCATCTACTCGACCAACTACTCGACCAACTACGCGACCAACTACTCGACCAATCACTCGACCAACTACTCGACCAACTACTCGACTAACTACTCAACCAACTACTCGACCAATCACTCGACCAACTACTCGACCAACTACTCGACCAACTACTCGACCAACTACTCGACCAACTACTCGACCAACTACTCGACCAACTTCTCGACCGACCACTCTACCGACTACTCGACCAATCACTCGACCAACTACTCGCCAACTACTCGACCAACTACTCGACCAACTACTCGACCAACTACTCGACCAACTACTCTACCAACTACTCGACCAACTACTCGACCAACTACTCGACCAACTACTCGACCAACTACTCGACCGACTACACGACCAACTACTTGACCAACTACTCGACCAAGTACTCGACCATCTACTCGACCAAATACTTGACCAACTACTCGACCAACTACTCGACCAACTACTCGACCAACTACTCGAGCAATCACTCGACCAACTACTCAACCAACTACTCTACCAATCACTCGACCAACTACTCGACCAATCACTCGACCAACTACTCGACCAACTACTCGACCAACTACTCGACTAACTACTCGACCGACCACTCGACCAACTACTCGACTAACTACTCGACCAACTAATCGACCAACTACTCGACCAACTACACGACCAACTACTCGGCCAACTACTCGAGCAATCACTCGACCAACTACTCAACCAACTACTCGACCAATCACTCGACCAACTACTCGACCAACTACTTGATCAACTACTCGACCAACTACTCGACCAACTACTCGACCAACTACTCGACCAACTACTCGACCAACAACTATACCAATCACTCGACCAACTACTCGACCAACTACTCGACCATCTACTCGACCAACTACTAGACCAACTACTCGACCAACTACTCGACCAACTACTCGACCAACTACTCGAGCAATCAATCGACCAACTACTCAACCAACTACTCTACCAATCACTCGACCAACTACTCGACCAATCGCTCGACCAACTACTCGACCAACTACTCGACCAACTACTCGACCGACCACTCGACCGACTAGTCGACCAATCACTCGACCAATCACTCGACCAATCACTCGACCAACTACTCGACCAACTACTCGACCAACTACTCGACCAACTACTCGACCAATCACTCGACCAACTACTCGACCAACTACTCGACGAACTACTCGACCAACTACTTAACCAATTACTCGACCAACTACTCGACCAACTACTCGACCAACTTTTCGAGCAATCACTCGACCAACTACTCAACCAACTACTCGACCAATCACTCGACCAACTACTCAACCAACCACTCGACCAACCAGTCGACCAACAAGTCGTCTTACTAGTCGTCCAACCAGTCGATTAACTACTCGACTACCTACTTGACCAACTACTCGACCGACCACTCGACCGACCACTCGACCAACAAGTCGTCTTTCTAGTCGTCCAACCAGTCGATTAACTACTCGACCAACTACTCGACCAACTACTCGACCAATAACTCGACCAACTACTCGACCAACTACTCGAACAACTACTAGACCATCTACTCGACCAACTATTCGACCAACTACTCGACCAACTACTCGACCAATCACTCGACCAATTACTCGACCAACTACTCGACTAATTACTCAACCAACTACTCGACCAATCACTCGACCAACTACTCGACCAACTACTCGACCAACTACTCGACCAACTACTCGACCAACTACTCTACCAACTACTCGACCAACTACTCGACCAACTACTCGACCAACTACTCGACCAAGTACTCGACCATCTACTCGACCAACTACTTGACCAACTACTCGACCAACTACTCGACCAACTACTCGACCAACTACTCGAGCAATCACTCGACCAACTACTCAACCAACTACTCTACCAATCACTCGACCAACTACTCGACCAATCACTCGACCAACTACTCGACCAACTACTCGACCAACTACTCGACTAACTACTCGACCGACCACTCGACCAACTACTCGACTAACTACTCGACCAACTACTCGACCAACTACTCGACCAACTACTCGACCAACTACTCGGCCAACTACTCGAGCAATCACTCGACCAACTACTCAACCAACTACTCGACCAATCACTCGACCAACTACTCGACCAACTACTCGACCAACAACTATACCAATCACTCGACCAACTACTCGACCAACTACTCGACCATCTACTCGACCAACTACTAGACCAACTACTCGACCAACTACTCGACCAACTACTCGACCAACTACTCGAGCAATCAATCGACCAACTACTCAACCAACTACTCTACCAATCACTCGACCAACTACTAGACCATCTACTCGACCAACTACTCGACCAACTACTCGACCAACTACTCGACCAATCACTCGACCAATTACTCGACCAACTACTCGACTAATTACTCAACCAACTACTCGACCAATCACTCGACCAACTACTCGACCAACTACTCGACCAACTACTCGACCAATCACTCGACCAACTACTCGACCAACTACTCGACCAACTACTCGACCAACTACTTAACCAATTACTCGACCAACTACTCGACCAACTACTCGACCAACTACTCGACCAACTACTCGACCAACTTTTCGAGCAATCACTCGACCAACTACTCAACCAACTACTCGACCAATCACTCGACCAACTACTCAACCAACCACTCGACCAACCAGTCGACCAACAAGTCGTCTTACTAGTCGTCCAACCAGTCGATTAACTACTCGACTACCTACTTGACCAACTACTCGACCGACCACTCGACCGACCACTCGACCAATAACTCGAACAACTACTCGAACAACTACTCGACCAACTACTCGACCAATAACTCGACCAACTACTCGACCAACTACTCGACCAACTACTCGACCAACTACTCGACCATCTACTCGACCAACTACTCGACCAACTACTCGACCAACTACTCGACCAATCACTCGACCAACTACTCGACCAACTACTCGACTAATTACTCAACCAACTACTCGACCAATCACTCGACCAACTACTCGACCAACTACTCGACCAACTAC
This sequence comes from Papilio elwesi, assembly GCA_029849275.1. Classification (NCBI taxonomy): domain Eukaryota; kingdom Metazoa; phylum Arthropoda; class Insecta; order Lepidoptera; family Papilionidae; genus Papilio; species Papilio elwesi. Next base: position 103,145 of record JANLBV010000032.1, on the reverse strand, counting down.
TCGACCAATCACTCGACCAACTACTCGACCAACTACTCGACCAACTACTCGACCAATCACTCGACCAACTACTCGACCAACTACTCGACTTATTACTCAACCAACTACTCGACCAACTACTCGACCAACTACTCGACCAACTACTCGACCAACTACTCGACCGACCACTCTACCGACTACTCGACCAATCACTCGACCAACTACTCGCCAACTACTCGACCAACTACTCGACCGACCACTCTACCGACTACTCGACCAATCACTCGACCAACTACTCGCCAACTACTCGACCAACTACTCGACCAACTACTGGACCTTCTACTCGACCAACTACTCGACCAACTACTCGACCAACTACTCGACCAACTACTCGACCGACTACTCGACTAATCACTCGACCAACTACTCGACCAACTACTCGACCAACTACTAAACCAACTCCTCGACAAACTACTCGACCAACTACTCGACCAATCGCTCGACCAACTACTCGACCAACTACTCGACCAACTACTCGACCAACTACTCGACCGACTACTCCACCAATCACTCGACCAACTACTCGACCAACCACTCGACCGACCACTCGACCGACTACTCGACCAACTACTCGACCAACCAGTCGACCAACCAGTCGACCAACAAGTCGACTAATCACTCGACCAACTACTTGACCAACTACTCGACCAACTATTCGACCATCAACTATACCAATCACTCGACCAACTACTCGACCAACTACTCGACCATCTACTCGACCAACTACTTGACCAACTACTCGACCAACTACTCGACCATCTACTCGACCAACTACTTGACCAACTACTCGACCATTTACTCGACCAATCACTCGACCAACTACTCGACCAACTACTCGACCGACCACTCGACCGACCACTCGACCAACCACTCGACCAACTACTCAACCATCTACTCGACCAAATACTCGACCAACTACTTGACCAACTACTCGAACAACTACTCGACCAACTAGTCGACCAACTACTTGAGCAACTACTCGACCAACTACTCGACCAACTACTCGACCAACTACTCGACCAACTACTCGACCCACTACTCGACCGACCACTAGACCGACTACTCCACCAATCACTCGACCAACTACTAGACCAACTACTCGACCAACTACTCAACCAACTACTCGACCAACTACTCGACCAACTACTCGACCAACTACTCGACCAACTACTCGGCCAACTACTCGAGCAATCACTCGAACAACTACTCAACCAACTACTCGACCAATCACTCGACCAACTACTCGACCAACTACTTGATCAACTACTCGACCAACTACTCGACCAACTACTCAAGCAGTCACTCGACCAACTACTCGACCAACTGCTCGACCAACTACTCGAGCAATCACTCGACCAACTACTCAACCAACTACTCTACCAATCACTCGACCAACTACTCGACCAATCGCTCGACCAACTACTCGACCAACTACTCGACCAACTACTCGACCAACTACTCTACCAATCACTCGACTAACTACTCGACCAACTACTCGACCAACCACTCGACCAACTACTCGACCAACTACTCGACCAACTACTCGACCAACTACTCGACCAACTACTCGACCAACTACTCGACCGACTACTCGACCAACTACTCGACCAACTACTCGACCAACTACTCGATCAACTACTCGAGCAATCACTCGACCAACTACTCGACCAACTACTCGACCAACTACTCGACCAATCACTCGACCAACTACTCGACCAATCGCTCGACCAACTACTCGACCAACTACTCGACCAACTACTCGACCGACCACTCGACCTACCACTTGGCCACTCTCTCAAACAACTACTCGACCACCTACTTGACCTACCACTCGAGCAACTACTCGACCAACTAGTCGACCAATCACTCGACCATCTACTCGACCAACTAGTCGACCAACCACTCTACCGACCACTCGACCAATCACTCGACCAACTACTCAACCAACCACTCGACCAACCAGTCAACCAACAAGTCGTCTTACTAGTCGTCCAACCAGTCGATTAACTACTCGACTACCTACTCGACCAACTACTCGACCGACCACTCGACCGACCACTCGACCAATAACTCGAACAAGTACTCGACCAACTACTCGAACAACTACTCGACCAATAACTCGACCAACTACTCGACCAACTACTCGACCAACTACTAGACCATCTACTCGACCAACTACTCGACTAACTACTCGACCAACTACTCGACCAATCACACGACCAACTACTCGACCAACTACTCGACTAATTACTCAACCAACTACTCGACCAATCACTCGACCAACTACTCGACCAACTACTCGACCAACTACTCGACCAACTACTCGACCAACAACTCGACCAACTACTCGACCAACTACTCGACCGACCACTCTACCGACTACTCGACCAATCACTCGACCAACTACTCGCCAACTACTCGACCAACTACTCGACCAACTACTCGACCAACTACTCGACCAACTACTCTACCAACTACTCGACCAACTACTCGACCAACTACTCGACCAACTATTCGACCGACTACTCGACCAACTACTTGACCAACTACTCGACCAAGTACTCGACCATCTACTCGACCAACTACTTGACCAACTACTCGACCAACTACTCGACCAACTACTCGACCAACTACTCGAGCAATCACTCGACCAACTACTCAACCAACTACTCTACCAACTACTCGACCAACTACTCGACCAACAACTCGACCAACTACTCGACCAGCTACTCGACCGACCACTCTACCGACTACTCGACCAATCATTCGACCAACTACTCGCCAACTACTCGACCAACTACTCGACCAACTACTCGACCAACTACTCGACCAACTACTCTACCAACTACTCGACCAACTACTCGACCAACTACTCGACCAACTATTCGACCGACTACTCGACCAACTACTTGACCAACTACTCGACCAAGTACTCAACCATCTACTCGACCAACTACTTGACCAACTACTCGACCAACTACTCGACCAACTACTCGACCAACTACTCGAGCAATCACTCGACCAACTACTCAACCAACTACTCTACCAATCACTCGACCAACTACTCGACCAATCGCTCGACCAACTACTCGACCAACTACTCGACCAACTACTCGACCAACTACTCGACCAACTACTCGACCAACTACTCGACCAACTACTCGACCGACCACTCGACCGACTACTCCACCAATCACTCGACCAACTACTAGACCAACTACTCGACCAACTACTCGACCAACTACTCGACCAACTACTCGACCGACCACTCTACTGACTACTCGACCAATCACTCGACCAACTACTCGCCAACTACTCGACCAACTACTCGACCAACTACTCGACCAACTACTCGACCAACTACTCGACCAACTACTCGACCAATCACTCGACCAACTACTCGCCAACTACTCGACCAACTACTCGACCAACTACTCGACCAACTACTCGACCAACTACTCGACCAACTACTCGACCAACTTCTCGACCGACTACTCGACTAATCACTCGACCAACTACTCGACCAACTACTCGACCAACTACTCGACCAACTACTCGACCAACTACTCGACCAATCACTCGACCAACTACTCGACCAATCGCTCGACCAACTACTCGACCAACTACTCGACCAACTACTCGACCGACCACTCGACCTACCACTTGGCCACTCTCTCAAACAACTACTCGACCACCTACTTGACCTACCACTCGAGCAACTACTCGACCAACTAATCGACCAACTAGTCGACCAACTACTCGATCAACTACTCGACCAACTACTCGACCAACTACTCGACCAACTACTCGCAAACTACTCGACCAACTACTCGACCAACTACTCGACCAACTACTCGACCAACTACTCGACCAACTACTCGACCAACTACTCGACCGACTACTCGACTAATCACTCGACCAACTACTCGACCAACTACTTGTCCAACTACTCAACCAACTACTCGACCAACTACTCGACCAACTACTCGACCAATCGCTCGACCAACTACTCGACCAACTACTCGACCAACTACTCGACCAACTACTCGACCAACTACTCGACCAACTACTCGACCAACTACTCGACCAATCACTCGACCAACTACTCGACCAACTACTCGACCAACTACTCGACCAACTACTCGACCAACTACTCGACCAACTACTCGACCAACTACTCGACCGACCACTCTACCGACTACTCGACCAATCACTCGACCAACTACTCGCCAACTACTCGACCAACTACTCGACCAACTACTCGACCAACTACTCGACCAACTACTCTACCAACTACTCGACCAACTACTCGACCGACTACTCGACTAACTACTTGACCAACTACTCGACCAAGTACTCGACCATCTACTCGACCAACTACTTGACCAACTACTCGACTAACTACTCGACCAACTACTCGACCAACTACTCGAGCAATCACTCGACCAACTACTCAACCAACTACTCTACCAATCACTCGACCAACTACTCGACCAATCACTCGACCAACTACTCGACCAACTACTCGACCAACTACTCGACTAACTACTCGACCGACCACTCGACCAACTACTCGACCAACTACTCGACCAACTACTCGACCAACTACTCGACCAACTACTCGACCAACTACTCGACCGACCACTCTACTGACTACTCGACCAATCACTCGACCAACTACTCGCCAACTACTCGACCAACTACTCGACCAACTACTCGACCAACTACTCGACCAACTACTCGACCAACTACTCGACCAACTACTCGACCGACTACTCGACTAATCACTCGACCAACTACTCGACCAACTACTTGTCCAACTACTCAACCAACTACTCGACCAACTACTCGACCAACTACTCGACCAATCGCTCGACCAACTACTCGACCAACTACTCGACCAACTACTCGACCAACTACTCGACCAACTACTCGACCAACTACTCGACCAACTACTCGACCGACCACTCGACCGACTACTCCACCAATCACTCGACCAACTACTAGACCAACTACTCGACCAACTACTCGACCAACTACTCGACCAACTACTCGACCAACTACTCGACCGACCACTCTACTGACTACTCGACCAATCACTCGACCAACTACTCGCCAACTACTCGACCAACTACTCGACCAACTACTCGACCAACTACTCGACCAACTACTCGACCAACTACTCGACCAACTTCTCGACCGACTACTCGACTAATCACTCGACCAACTACTCGACCAACTACTCGACCAACTACTCAACCAACTACTCGACCAACTACTCGACCAACTACTCGACCAATCGCTCGACCAACTACTCGACCAACTACTCGACCAACTACTCGACCAACTACTCGACCAATTACTCGACCAACTACTCGACCAACTACTCGACCGACCACTCGACCGACTACTCCACCAATCACTCGACCAACTACTAGACCTACTACTCGACCAACTACTCAACCAACTACTCGACCAACTACTCGACCAACTACTCGACCAACTACTCGACCAACTACTCGGCCAACTACTCTACCAATCACTCGACCAACTACTCGACCAATCGCTCGACCAACTACTCGACCAACTACTCGACCAACTACTCGACCAACTACTCTACCAATCACTCGACCAACTACTCGACCAACTACTCGACCAACCACTCGACCAACTACTCGACCAACTACTCGACCAACTACTCGACCAACTACTCGACCAACTACTCGACCAACTACTCGACCGACTACTCGACCAACTACTCGACCAACTACTCGACCAACTACTCGACCAACTACTCGAGCAATCACTCGACCAACTACTCGACCAACTACTCGACCAACTACTAGACCATCTACTCGACCAACTACTCGACCAACTACTCGACCAACTACTCGACCAATCACTCGACCAACTACTCGACCAACTACTCGACTAATTACTCAACCAACTACTCGACCAATCACTCGACCAACTACTCGACCAACTACTCGACCAACTACTCGACCAACTACTCGACCAACTACTCGACCAACTACTCGACCAACTACTCGACCGACCACTCTACCGACTACTCGACCAATCACTCGACCAACTACTCGCCAACTACTCGACCAACTACTCGACCAACTACTCGACCAACTACTCGACCAACTACTCTACCAACTACTCGACCAACTACTCGACCAACTACTCGACCAACTATTCGACCGACTACTCGACCAACTACTTGACCAACTACTCGACCAAGTACTCGACCATCTACTCGACCAACTACTTGACCAACTACTCGACCAACTACTCGACCAACTACTCGACCAACTACTCGAGCAATCACTCGACCAACTACTCAACCAACTACTCTACCAATCACTCGACCAACTACTCGACCAATCACTCGACCAACTACTCGACCAACTACTCGACCAACTACTCGACTAACTACTCGACCGACCACTCGACCAACTACTCGACCAACTACTCGACCAACTACTCGACCAACTACTCGACCAACTACTCGACCAACTACTCGACCAACTACTCGACCAACTACTCGACCGACCACTCTACTGACTACTCGACCAATCACTCGACCAACTACTCGCCAACTACTCGACCAACTACTCGACCAACTACTCGACCAACTACTCGACCAACTACTCGACCAACTACTCGACCAACTACTCGACCGACGTCTCGACTAATCACTCGACCAACTACTCGACAAACTACTTGTCCAACTACTCAACCAACTACTCGACCAACTACTCGACCAACTACTCGACCAATCGCTCGACCAACTACTCGACCAACTACTCGACCAACTACTCGACCAACTACTCGACCAACTACTCGACCAACTACTCGACCAACTACTCGACCGACCACTCGACCGACTACTCCACCAATCACTCGACCAACTACTAGACCAACTACTCGACCAACTACTCGACCAACTACTCGACCAACTACTCGACCGACCAGTCTACTGACTACTCGACCAATCACTCGACCAACTACTCGACCAACTACTCGACCAACTACTCGACCAACTACTCGACCAACTACTCGACCAACTACTCGACCAACTTCTCGACCGACTACTCGACTAATCACTCGACCAACTACTCGACCGACTACTCGACTAATCACTCGACCAACTACTCGACCAACTACTTGTCCAACTACTCAACCAACTACTCGACCAACTACTCGACCAACTACTCGACCAATCGCTCGACCAACTACTCGACCAACTACTCGACCAACTACTCGACCAACTACTCGACCAACTACTCGACCAACTACTCGACCAACTACTCGACCAATCACTCGACCAACTACTCGACCAACTACTCGACCAACTACTCGACCAACTACTCGACCAACTACTCGACCAACTACTCGACCAACTACTCGACCGACCACTCTACCGACTACTCGACCAATCACTCGACCAACTACTCGCCAACTACTCGACCAACTACTCGACCAACTACTCGACCAACTACTCGACCAACTTCTCTACCAACTACTCGACCAACTACTCGACCGACTACTCGACCAACTACTTGACCAACTACTCGACCAAGTACTCGACCATCTACTCGACCAACTACTTGACCAACTACTCGACCAACTACTCGACCAACTACTCGACCAACTACTCGAGCAATCACTCGACCAACTACTCAACCAACTACTCTACCAACTACTCGACCAACTACTCGACCAACTACTCGACCAACTACTCGACCAACTACTCGACCAACTACTCGACCAACTACTCGACCGACCACTCTACTGACTACTCGACCAATCACTCGACCAACTACTCGCCAACTACTCGACCAACTACTCGACCAACTACTCGACCAACTACTCGACCAACTACTCGACCAACTACTCGACCAACTACTCGACCGACTACTCGACTAATCACTCGACCAACTACTCGACCAACTACTTGTCCAACTACTCAACCAACTACTCGACCAACTACTCGACCAACTACTCGACCAATCGCTCGACCAACTACTCGACCAACTACTCGACCAACTACTCGACCAACTACTCGACCGACTACTCGACCAACTACTCGACCAACTACTCGACCGACCACTCGACCGACTACTCCACCAATCACTCGACCAACTACTAGACCAACTACTCGACCAACTACTCGACCAACTACTCGACCAACTACTCGACCAACTACTCGACCGACCACTCTACTGACTACTCGACCAATCACTCGACCAACTACTCGCCAACTACTCGACCAACTACTCGACCAACTACTCGACCAACTACTCGACCAACTACTCGACCAACTACTCGACCAACTTCTCGACCGACTACTCGACTAATCACTCGACCAACTACTCGACCAACTACTCGACCAACTACTCAACCAACTACTCGACCAACTACTCGACCAACTACTCGACCAATCGCTCGACCAACTACTCGACCAACTACTCGACCAACTACTCGACCAACTACTCGACCAATTACTCGACCAACTACTCGACCAACTACTCGACCGACCACTCGACCGACTACTCCACCAATCACTCGACCAACTACTAGACCTACTACTCGACCAACTACTCAACCAACTACTCGACCAACTACTCGACCAACTACTCGACCAACTACTCGACCAACTACTCGGCCAACTACTCTACCAATCAATCGACCAACTACTCGACCAATCGCTCGACCAACTACTCGACCAACTACTCGACCAACTACTCGACCAACTACTCTACCAATCACTCGACCAACTACTCGACCAACTACTCGACCAACTACTCGACCAACTTCTCGACCGACTACTCGACTAATCACTCGACCAACTACTCGACCAACTACTCGACCAACTACTCGACCAACTACTCGACCAACTACTCGACCAATCACTCGACCAACTACTCGACCAATCGCTCGACCAACTACTCGACCAACTACTCGACCAACTACTCGACCGACCACTCGACCTACCACTTGGCCACTCTCTCAAACAACTACTCGACCACCTACTTGACCTACCACTCGAGCAACTACTCGACCAACTAATCGACCAACTAGTCGACCAACTACTCGACCAACTACTCGACCAACTACTCGACCAACTACTCGACCAACTACTCGCAAACTACTCGACCAACTACTCGACCAACTACTCGACCAACTACTCGACCAACTACTCGACCAACTACTCGACCAACTACTCGACCGACTACTCGACTAATCACTCGACCAACTACTCGACCAACTACTTGTCCAACTACTCAACCAACTACTCGACCAACTACTCGACCAACTACTCGACCAATCGCTCGACCAACTACTCGACCAACTACTCGACCAACTACTCGACCAACTACTCGACCAACTACTCGACCAACTACTCGACCAACTACTCGACCAATCACTCGACCAACTACTCGACCAACTACTCGACCAACTACTCGACCAACTACTCGACCAACTACTCGACCAACTACTCGACCAACTACTCGACCGACCACTCTACCGACTACTCGACCAATCACTCGACCAACTACTCGCCAACTACTCGACCAACTACTCGACCAACTACTCGACCAACTACTCGACCAACTACTCTACCAACTACTCGACCAACTACTCGACCGACTACTCGACTAACTACTTGACCAACTACTCGACCAAGTACTCGACCATCTACTCGACCAACTACTTGACCAACTACTCGACTAACTACTCGACCAACTACTCGACCAACTACTCGAGCAATCACTCGACCAACTACTCAACCAACTACTCTACCAATCACTCGACCAACTACTCGACCAATCACTCGACCAACTACTCGACCAACTACTCGACCAACTACTCGACTAACTACTCGACCGACCACTCGACCAACTACTCGACCAACTACTCGACCAACTACTCGACCAACTACTCGACCAACTACTCGACCAACTACTCGACCAACTACTCGACCGACCACTCTACTGACTACTCGACCAATCACTCGACCAACTACTCGCCAACTACTCGACCAACTACTCGACCAACTACTCGACCAACTACTCGACCAACTACTCGACCAACTACTCGACCAACTACTCGACCGACTACTCGACTAATCACTCGACCAACTACTCGACCAACTACTTGTCCAACTACTCAACCAACTACTCGACCAACTACTCGACCAACTACTCGACCAATCGCTCGACCAACTACTCGACCAACTACTCGACCAACTACTCGACCAACTACTCGACCAACTACTCGACCAACTACTCGACCAACTACTCGACCGACCACTCGACCGACTACTCCACCAATCACTCGACCAACTACTAGACCAACTACTCGACCAACTACTCGACCAACTACTCGACCAACTACTCGACCAACTACTCGACCGACCACTCTACTGACTACTCGACCAATCACTCGACCAACTACTCGCCAACTACTCGACCAACTACTCGACCAACTACTCGACCAACTACTCGACCAACTACTCGACCAACTACTCGACCAACTTCTCGACCGACTACTCGACTAATCACTCGACCAACTACTCGACCAACTACTCGACCAACTACTCAACCAACTACTCGACCAACTACTCGACCAACTACTCGACCAATCGCTCGACCAACTACTCGACCAACTACTCGACCAACTACTCGACCAACTACTCGACCAATTACTCGACCAACTACTCGACCAACTACTCGACCGACCACTCGACCGACTACTCCACCAATCACTCGACCAACTACTAGACCTACTACTCGACCAACTACTCAACCAACTACTCGACCAACTACTCGACCAACTACTCGACCAACTACTCGACCAACTACTCGGCCAACTACTCTACCAATCACTCGACCAACTACTCGACCAATCGCTCGACCAACTACTCGACCAACTACTCGACCAACTACTCGACCAACTACTCTACCAATCACTCGACCAACTACTCGACCAACTACTCGACCAACCACTCGACCAACTACTCGACCAACTACTCGACCAACTACTCGACCAACTACTCGACCAACTACTCGACCAACTACTCGACCGACTACTCGACCAACTACTCGACCAACTACTCGACCAACTACTCGACCAACTACTCGAGCAATCACTCGACCAACTACTCGACCAACTACTCGACCAACTACTAGACCATCTACTCGACCAACTACTCGACCAACTACTCGACCAACTACTCGACCAATCACTCGACCAACTACTCGACCAACTACTCGACTAATTACTCAACCAACTACTCGACCAATCACTCGACCAACTACTCGACCAACTACTCGACCAACTACTCGACCAACTACTCGACCAACTACTCGACCAACTACTCGACCAACTACTCGACCGACCACTCTACCGACTACTCGACCAATCACTCGACCAACTACTCGCCAACTACTCGACCAACTACTCGACCAACTACTCGACCAACTACTCGACCAACTACTCTACCAACTACTCGACCAACTACTCGACCAACTACTCGACCAACTATTCGACCGACTACTCGACCAACTACTTGACCAACTACTCGACCAAGTACTCGACCATCTACTCGACCAACTACTTGACCAACTACTCGACCAACTACTCGACCAACTACTCGACCAACTACTCGAGCAATCACTCGACCAACTACTCAACCAACTACTCTACCAATCACTCGACCAACTACTCGACCAATCACTCGACCAACTACTCGACCAACTACTCGACCAACTACTCGACTAACTACTCGACCGACCACTCGACCAACTACTCGACCAACTACTCGACCAACTACTCGACCAACTACTCGACCAACTACTCGACCAACTACTCGACCAACTACTCGACCAACTACTCGACCGACCACTCTACTGACTACTCGACCAATCACTCGACCAACTACTCGCCAACTACTCGACCAACTACTCGACCAACTACTCGACCAACTACTCGACCAACTACTCGACCAACTACTCGACCAACTACTCGACCGACGTCTCGACTAATCACTCGACCAACTACTCGACAAACTACTTGTCCAACTACTCAACCAACTACTCGACCAACTACTCGACCAACTACTCGACCAATCGCTCGACCAACTACTCGACCAACTACTCGACCAACTACTCGACCAACTACTCGACCAACTACTCGACCAACTACTCGACCAACTACTCGACCGACCACTCGACCGACTACTCCACCAATCACTCGACCAACTACTAGACCAACTACTCGACCAACTACTCGACCAACTACTCGACCAACTACTCGACCGACCACTCTACTGACTACTCGACCAATCACTCGACCAACTACTCGACCAACTACTCGACCAACTACTCGACCAACTACTCGACCAACTACTCGACCAACTACTCGACCAACTTCTCGACCGACTACTCGACTAATCACTCGACCAACTACTCGACCGACTACTCGACTAATCACTCGACCAACTACTCGACCAACTACTTGTCCAACTACTCAACCAACTACTCGACCAACTACTCGACCAACTACTCGACCAATCGCTCGACCAACTACTCGACCAACTACTCGACCAACTACTCGACCAACTACTCGACCAACTACTCGACCAACTACTCGACCAACTACTCGACCAATCACTCGACCAACTACTCGACCAACTACTCGACCAACTACTCGACCAACTACTCGACCAACTACTCGACCAACTTCTCTACCAACTACTCGACCAACTACTCGACCGACTACTCGACCAACTACTTGACCAACTACTCGACCAAGTACTCGACCATCTACTCGACCAACTACTTGACCAACTACTCGACCAACTACTCGACCAACTACTCGACCAACTACTCGACCAATCACTCGACCAACTACTCGACCAACTACTCGACCAACTACTCGACCAACTACTCGACCAACTACTCGACCAACTACTCGACCGACCACTCTACCGACTACTCGACCAATCACTCGACCAACTACTCGCCAACTACTCGACCAACTACTCGACCAACTACTCGACCAACTACTCGACCAACTACTCTACCAACTACTCGACCAACTACTCGACCAACTACTCGACCAACTATTCGACCGACTACTCGACCAACTACTTGACCAACTACTCGACCAAGTACTCGACCATCTACTCGACCAACTACTTGACCAACTACTCGACCAACTACTCGACCAACTACTCGACCAACTACTCGAGCAATCACTCGACCAACTACTCAACCAACTACTCTACCAATCACTCGACCAACTACTCGACCAATCACTCGACCAACTACTCGACCAACTACTCGACCAACTACTCGACTAACTACTCGACCGACCACTCGACCAACTACTCGACCAACTACTCGACCAACTACTCGACCAACTACTCGACCAACTACTCGACCAACTACTCGACCAACTACTCGACCAACTACTCGACCGACCACTCTACTGACTACTCGACCAATCACTCGACCAACTACTCGCCAACTACTCGACCAACTACTCGACCAACTACTCGACCAACTACTCGACCAACTACTCGACCAACTACTCGACCAACTACTCGACCGACGTCTCGACTAATCACTCGACCAACTACTCGACAAACTACTTGTCCAACTACTCAACCAACTACTCGACCAACTACTCGACCAACTACTCGACCAATCGCTCGACCAACTACTCGACCAACTACTCGACCAACTACTCGACCAACTACTCGACCAACTACTCGACCAACTACTCGACCAACTACTCGACCGACCACTCGACCGACTACTCCACCAATCACTCGACCAACTACTAGACCAACTACTCGACCAACTACTCGACCAACTACTCGACCAACTACTCGACCGACCACTCTACTGACTACTCGACCAATCACTCGACCAACTACTCGACCAACTACTCGACCAACTACTCGACCAACTACTCGACCAACTACTCGACCAACTACTCGACCAACTTCTCGACCGACTACTCGACTAATCACTCGACCAACTACTCGACCGACTACTCGACTAATCACTCGACCAACTACTCGACCAACTACTTGTCCAACTACTCAACCAACTACTCGACCAACTACTCGACCAACTACTCGACCAATCGCTCGACCAACTACTCGACCAACTACTCGACCAACTACTCGACCAACTACTCGACCAACTACTCGACCAACTACTCGACCAACTACTCGACCAATCACTCGACCAACTACTCGACCAACTACTCGACCAACTACTCGACCAACTACTCGACCAACTACTCGACCAACTACTCGACCAACTACTCGACCGACCACTCTACCGACTACTCGACCAATCACTCGACCAACTACTCGCCAACTACTCGACCAACTACTCGACCAACTACTCGACCAACTACTCGACCAACTTCTCTACCAACTACTCGACCAACTACTCGACCGACTACTCGACCAACTACTTGACCAACTACTCGACCAAGTACTCGACCATCTACTCGACCAACTACTTGACCAACTACTCGACCAACTACTCGACCAACTACTCGACCAACTACTCGAGCAATCACTCGACCAACTACTCAACCAACTACTCTACCAATCACTCGACCAACTACTCGACCAATCACTCGACCAACTACTCGACCAACTACTAGACCAACTACTCGACTAACTACTCGACCGACCACTCGACCAACTACTCGACCAACTACTCGACCAACTACTCGACCAACTACTCGACCAACTACTCGACCAACTACTCGACCAACTACTCGACCGACCACTCTACTGACTACTCGACCAATCACTCGACCAACTACTCGCCAACTACTCGACCAACTACTCGACCAACTACTCGACCAACTACTCGACCAACTACTCGACCAACTACTCGACCAACTACTCGACCGACTACTCGACTAATCACTCGACCAACTACTCGACCAACTACTTGTCCAACTACTCAACCAACTACTCGACCAACTACTCGACCAACTACTCGACCAATCGCTCGACCAACTACTCGACCAACTACTCGACCAACTACTCGACCAACTACTCGACCGACTACTCGACCAACTACTCGACCAACTACTCGACCGACCACTCGACCGACTACTCCACCAATCACTCGACCAACTACTAGACCAACTACTCGACCAACTACTCGACCAACTACTCGACCAACTACTCGACCAACTACTCGACCGACCACTCTACTGACTACTCGACCAATCACTCGACCAACTACTCGCCAACTACTCGACCAACTACTCGACCAACTACTCGACCAACTACTCGACCAACTACTCGACCAACTACTCGACCAACTTCTCGACCGACTACTCGACTAATCACTCGACCAACTACTCGACCAACTACTCGACCAACTACTCAACCAACTACTCGACCAACTACTCGACCAACTACTCGACCAATCGCTCGACCAACTACTCGACCAACTACTCGACCAACTACTCGACCAACTACTCGACCAATTACTCGACCAACTACTCGACCAACTACTCGACCGACCACTCGACCGACTACTCCACCAATCACTCGACCAACTACTAGACCTACTACTCGACCAACTACTCAACCAACTACTCGACCAACTACTCGACCAACTACTCGACCAACTACTCGACCAACTACTCGGCCAACTACTCTACCAATCAATCGACCAACTACTCGACCAATCGCTCGACCAACTACTCGACCAACTACTCTACCAATCACTCGACCAACTACTCGACCAACTACTCGACCAACCACTCGACCAACTACTCGACCAACTACTCGACCAACTACTCGACCAACTACTCGACCAACTACTCGACCAACTACTCGACCGACTACTCGACCAACTACTCGACCAACTACTCGACCAACTACTCGACCAACTACTCGACCGACTACTCGACTAATCACTCGACCAACTACTCGACCAACTACTTGTCCAACTACTCAACCAACTACTCGACCAACTACTCGACCAACTACTCGACCAATCGCTCGACCAACTACTCGACCAACTACTCGACCAACTACTCGACCAACTACTCGACCGACTACTCGACCAACTACTCGACCAACTACTCGACCGACCACTCGACCGACTACTCCACCAATCACTCGACCAACTACTAGACCAACTACTCGACCAACTACTCGACCAACTACTCGACCAACTACTCGACCAACTACTCGACCAACTACTCGACCGACCACTCTACTGACTACTCGACCAATCACTCGACCAACTACTCGCCAACTACTCGACCAACTACTCGACCAACTACTCGACCAACTACTCGACCAACTACTCGACCAACTACTCGACCAACTTCTCGACCGACTACTCGACTAATCACTCGACCAACTACTCGACCAACTACTCGACCAACTACTCAACCAACTACTCGACCAACTACTCGACCAACTACTCGACCAATCGCTCGACCAACTACTCGACCAACTACTCGACCAACTACTCGACCAACTACTCGACCAATTACTCGACCAACTACTCGACCAACTACTCGACCGACCACTCGACCGACTACTCCACCAATCACTCGACCAACTACTAGACCTACTACTCGACCAACTACTCAACCAACTACTCGACCAACTACTCGACCAACTACTCGACCAACTACTCGACCAACTACTCGGCCAACTACTCTACCAATCAATCGACCAACTACTCGACCAATCGCTCGACCAACTACTCGACCAACTACTCGACCAACTACTCGACCAACTACTCTACCAATCACTCGACCAACTACTCGACCAACTACTCTACCAACCACTCGACCAACTACTCGACCAACTACTCGACCAACTACTCGACCAACTACTCGACCAACTACTCGACCAACTACTCGACCGACTACTCGACCAACTACTCGACCAACTACTCGACCAACTACTCGACCAACTACTCGAGCAATCACTCGACCAACTACTCGACCAACTACTCGACCAACTACTAGACCATCTACTCGACCAACTACTCGACCAACTACTCGACCAACTACTCGACCAATCACTCGACCAACTACTCGACCAACTACTCGACTAATTACTCAACCAACTACTCGACCAATCACTCGACCAACTACTCGACCAACTACTCGACCAACTACTCGACCAACTACTCGACCAACTACTCGACCAACTACTCGACCAACTACTCGACCGACCACTCTACCGACTACTCGACCAATCACTCGACCAACTACTCGCCAACTACTCGACCATTTACTCGACCAACTACTCGACCAACTACTCGACCAACTACTCTACCAACTACTCGACCAACTACTCGACCAACTACTCGACCAACTATTCGACCGACTACTCGACCAACTACTTGACCAACTACTCGACCAAGTACTCGACCATCTACTCGACCAACTACTTGACCAACTACTCGACCAACTACTCGACCAACTACTCGACCAACTACTCGAGCAATCACTCGACCAACTACTCAACCAACTACTCTACCAATCACTCGACCAACTACTCGACCAATCACTCGACCAACTACTCGACCAACTACTCGACCAACTACTCGACTAACTACTCGACCGACCACTCGACCAACTACTCGACCAACTACTCGACCAACTACTCGACCAACTACTCGACCAACTACTCGACCAACTACTCGACCAACTACTCGACCGACCACTCTACTGACTACTCGACCAATCACTCGACCAACTACTCGCCAACTACTCGACCAACTACTCGACCAACTACTCGACCAACTACTCGACCAACTACTCGACCAACTACTCGACCAACTACTTGACCGACTACTCGACTAATCACTCGACCAACTACTCGACCAACTACTTGTCCAACTACTCAACCAACTACTCGACCAACTACTCGACCAACTACTCGACCAATCGCTCGACCAACTACTCGACCAACTACTCGACCAACTACTCGACCAACTACTCGACCAACTACTCGACCAACTACTCGACCAACTACTCGACCGACCACTCGACCGACTACTCCACCAATCACTCGACCAACTACTAGACCAACTACTCGACCAACTACTCGACCAACTACTCGACCAACTACTCGACCGACCACTCTACTGACTACTCTACCAATCACTCGACCAACTACTCGACCAACTACTCGACCAACTACTCGACCAACTACTCGACCAACTACTCGACCAACTACTCGACCAACTTCTCGACCGACTACTCGACTAATCACTCGACCAACTACTCGACCAACTACTCGACCAACTACTCGACCAACTCCTCGACCAACTACTCGACCAACTACTCGACCAACTACTCGACCAATCGCTCGACCAACTACTCGACCAATCGCTCGACCAACTACTCGACCAACTACTCGACCAACTACTCGACCGACCACTCGACCTACCACTTGGCCACTCTCTCAAACAACTACTCGACCACCTACTTGACCTACCACTCGAGCAACTACTCGACCAACTAATCGACCAACTAGTCGACCAACTACTCGACCAACTACTCGACCAACTACTCGACCAACTACTCGACCAACTACTCGACCAACTACTCGACCGACCACTCTACTGACTACTCGACCAATCACTCGACCAACTACTCGCCAACTACTCGACCAACTACTCGACCAACTACTAGACCAACTACTCGACCAACTACTCGACCAACTACTCGACCAACTACTCGACCGACTACTCGACTAATCACTCGACCAACTACTCGACCAACTACTTGTCCAACTACTCAACCAACTACTCGACCAACTACTCGACCAACTACTCGACCAATCGCTCGACCAACTACGCGACCAACTACTCGACCAACTACTCGACCAACTACTCGACCAACTACTCGACCAACTACTCGACCAACTACTCGACCAACTACTCGACCAATCACTCGACCAACTACTCGACCAATTACTCGACCAACTACTCGACCAACTACTCGACCAACTACTCGACCAACTACTCGACCAACTACTCGACCGACCACTCTACTGACTACTCGACCAATCACTCGACCAACTACTCGCCAACTACTCGACCAACTACTCGACCAACTACTCGACGAACTACTCGACCAACTACTCTACCAACTACTCGACCAACTACTCGACCAACTACTCGACCAACTACTCGACCGACTACTCGACCAACTACTTGACCAACTACTCGACCAAGTACTCGACCATCTACTCGACCAACTACTTGACCAACTACTCGACCAACTACTCGACCAACTACTCGACCAACTACTCGAGCAATCACTCGACCAACTACTCAACCAACTACTCTACCAATCACTCGACAAACTACTCGACCAATCACTCGACCAACTACTCGACCAACTACTCGACCAACTACTCGACTAACTACTCGACCGACCACTCGACCAACTACTCGACCAACTACTCGACCAACTACTCGACCAACTACTCGACCAACTACTCGACCAACTACTCGACCAACTACTCGACCGACCACTCTACTGACTACTCGACCAATCACTCGACCAACTACTCGCCAACTACTCGACCAACTACTCGACCAACTACTCGACCAACTACTCGACCAACTACTCGACCAACTACTCTACCAATCACTCGACCAACTACTCGACCAACTACTCGACCAACCACTCGACCAACTACTCGACCAACTACTCGACCAACTACTCGACCAACTACTCGACCAACTACTCGACCAACTACTCGACCGACTACTCGACCAACTACTCGACCAACTACTCGACCAACTACTCGACCAACTACTCGAGCAATCACTCGACCAACTACTCGACCAACTACTCGACCAACTACTCGACCAATCACTCGACCAACTACTCGACCAATCGCTCGACCAACTACTCGACCAACTACTCGACCAACTACTCGACCGACCACTCGACCTACCACTTGGCCACTCTCTCAAACAACTACTCGACCACCTACTTGACCTACCACTCGAGCAACTACTCGACCAACTAGTCGACCAATCACTCGACCATCTACTCGACCAACTAGTCGACCAACCACTCTACCGACCACTCGACCAATCACTCGACCAACTACTCAACCAACCACTCGACCAACCAGTCGACCAACAAGTCGTCTTACTAGTCGTCCAACCAGTCGATTAACTACTCGACTACCTACTCGACCAACTACTCGACCGACCACTCGACCGACCACTCGACCAATAACTCGAACAAGTACTCGACCAACTACTCGACCAACTACTCGACCAATAACTCGACCAACTACTCGACCAACTACTCGACCAACTACTAGACCATCTACTCGACCAACTACTCGACCAACTACTCGACCAACTACTCGACCAATCACTCGACCAACTACTCGACCAACTACTCGACTAATTACTCAACCAACTACTCGACCAATCACTCGACCAACTACTCGACCAACTACTCGACCAACTACTCAACCAACTACTCTACCAATCACTCGACCAACTACTCGACCAATCACTCGACCAACTACTCGACCAACTACTCGACCAACTACTCGACTAACTACTCGACCGACCACTCGACCAACTACTCGACCAACTACTCGACCAACTACTCGACCAACTACTCGACCAACTACTCGACCAACTACTCGACCAACTACTCGACCAACTACTCGACCGACCACTCTACTGACTACTCGACCAATCACTCGACCAACTACTCGCCAACTACTCGACCAACTACTCGACCAACTACTCGACCAACTACTCGACCAACTACTCGACCAACAACTCGACCAACTACTCGACCGACTACTCGACTAATCACTCGACCAACTACTCGACCAACTACTTGTCCAACTACTCAACCAACTACTCGACCAACTACTCGACCAACTACTCGACCAATTGCTCGACCAACTACTCGACCAACTACTCGACCAACTACTCGACCAACTACTCGACCAACTACTCGACCAACTACTCGACCAACTACTCGACCGACCACTCGACCGACTACTCCACCAATCACTCGACCAACTACTAGACCAACTACTCGACCAACTACTCGACCAACTACTCGACCAACTACTCGACCGACCACTCTACTGACTACTCGACCAATCACTCGACCAACTACTCGACCAACTACTCGACCAACTACTCGACCAACTACTCGACCAACTACTCGACCAACTACTCGACCAACTTCTCGACCGACTACTCGACTAATCACTCTACTGACTACTCGACCAATCACTCGACCAACTACTCGACCAACTACTCGACCAACTCATCGACCAACTACTCGACCAACTACTCGACCAACTACTCGACCAATCGCTCGACCAACTACTCGACCAATCGCTCGACCAACTACTCGACCAACTACTCGACCAACTACTCGACCGACCACTCGACCTACCACTTGGCCACTCTCTCAAACAACTACTCGACCACCTACTTGACCTACCACTCGAGCAACTACTCGACCAACTAATCGACCAACTAGTCGACCAACTACTCGACCAACTACTCGACCAACTACTCGACCAACTACTCGACCAACTACTCGACCAACTACTCGACCGACCACTCTACTGACTACTCGACCAATCACTCGACCAACTACTCGCCAACTACTCGAACAACTACTCGACCAACTACTCGACCAACTACTCGACCAACTACTCGACCAACTACTCGACCAACTACTCGACCGACTACTCGACTAATCACTCGACCAACTACTCGACCAACTACTTGTCCAACTACTCAACCAACTACTCGACCAACTACTCGACCAACTACTCGACCAATCGCTCGACCAACTACTCGACCAACTACTCGACCAACTACTCGACCAACTACTCGACCAACTACTCGACCAACTACTCGACCAACTACTCGACCAACTACTCGACCAATCACTCGACCAACTACTCGACCAATTACTCGACCAACTACTCGACCAACTACTCGACCAACTACTCGACCAACTACTCGACCAACTACTCGACCGACCACTCTACTGACTACTCGACCAATCACTCGACCAACTACTCGCCAACTACTCGACCAACTACTCGACCAACTACTCGACCAACTACTCGACCAACTACTCTACCAACTACTCGACCATCTACTCGACCAACTACTCGACCAACTACTCGACCGACTACTCGACCAACTACTTGACCAACTACTCGACCAAGTACTCGACCATCTACTCGACCAACTACTTGACCAACTACTCGACCAACTACTCGACCAACTCCTCGACCAACTACTCGAGCAATCACTCGACCAACTACTCAACCAACTACTCTACCAATCACTCGACAAACTACTCGACCAATCACTCGACCAACTACTCGACCAACTACTCGACCAACTACTCGACTAACTACTCGACCGACCACTCGACCAACTACTCGACCAACTACTCGACCAACTACTCGACCAACTACTCGACCAACTACTCGACCAACTACTCGACCAACTACTCGACCGACCACTCTACTGACTACTCGACCAATCACTCGACCAACTACTCGCCAACTACTCGACCAACTACTCGACCAACTACTCGACCAACTACTCGACCAACTACTCGACCAACTACTCGACCAACTACTCGACCGACTACTCGACTAATCACTCGACCAACTACTCGACCAACTACTTGTCCAACTACTCAACCAACTACTCGACCAACTACTCGACCAACTACTCGACCAATCGCTCGACCAACTACTCGACCAACTACACGACCAACTACTCGACCAACTACTCGTCCAACTACTCGACCAACTACTCGACCAACTACTCGACCGACCACTCGACCGACTACTCCACCAATCACTCGACCAACTACTAGACCAACTACTCGACCAACTACTCGACCAACTACTCGACCAACTACTCGACCAACTACTCGACCGACCACTCTACTGACTACTCGACCAATCACTCGACCAACTACTCGCCAACTACTCGACCAACTACTCGACCAACTACTCGACCAACTACTCGACCAACTACTCGACCAACTACTCGACCAACTTCTCGACCGACTACTCGACTAATCACTCGACCAACTACTCGATCAACTACTCGACCAACTACTCAACCAACTACTCGACCAACTACTTGACCAACTACTCGACCAATCGCTGGACCAACTACTCGACCAACTACTCGACCAACTACTCGACCAACTACTCGACCAATTACTCGACCAACTACTCGACCAACTACTCGACCGACCACTCGACCGACTACTCCACCAATCACTCGACCAACTACTAGACCTACTACTCGACCAACTACTCAACCAACTACTCGACCAACTACTCGACCAACTACTCGACCAACTACTCGACCAACTACTCGGCCAACTACTCGAGCAATCACTCGACCAACTACTCAACCAACTACTCGACCAATCACTCGACCAACTACTCGACCAACTACTTGATCAACTACTCGACCAACTACTCGACCAACTACTCAAGCAGTCACTCGACCAACTACTCGACCAACTACTCGACCAACTACTTGACCAACTACTCGACCAAGTACTCGACCAACTACTCGACCAACTACTCGAGCAGTCACTCGACCAACTACTCGACCAACTACTCGACCAACCACTCGACCAATTGCTCGACCAACTACTCGACCAACTACTCGACCAACTACTCGACCAACTACTCGACCAACTACTCGACCAACTACTCGACCAACTACTCGACCGACCACTCGACCGACTACTCCACCAATCACTCGACCAACTACTAGACCAACTACTCGACCAACTACTCGACCAACTACTCGACCAACTACTCGACCAAGTACTCGACCAACTACTCGACCAACTACTCGGCCAACTACTCGAGCAATCACTCGACCAACTACTCAACCAACTACTCGACCAATCACTCGACCAACTACTCGACCAACTACTTGATCAACTACTCGACCAACTACTCGACCAACTACTCAAGCAGTCACTCGACCAACTACTCGACCAACTACTCGACCAACTACTCGACCGACCACTCTACTGACTACTCGACCAATCACTCGACCAACTACTCGCCAACTACTCGACCAACTACTCGACCAACTACTCGACCAACTACTCGACCAACTACTCGACCAACTACTCGACTAACTACTCGACCGACTACTCGACTAATCACTCGACCAACTACTCGACCAACTACTTGTCCAACTACTCAACCAACTACTCGACCAACTACTCGACCAACTACTCGACCAATCGCTCGACCAACTACTCGACCAACTACACGACCAACTACTCGACCAACTACTCGTCCAACTACTCGACCAACTACTCGACCAACTACTCGACCGACCACTCGACCGACTACTCCACCAATCACTCGACCAACTACTAGACCAACTACTCGACCAACTACTCGACCAACTACTCGACCAACTACTCGACCAACTACTCGACCGACCACTCTACTGACTACTCGACCAATCACTCGACCAACTACTCGCCAACTACTCGACCAACTACTCGACCAACTACTCGACCAACTACTCGACCAACTACTCGACCAACTACTCGACCAACTTCTCGACCGACTACTCGACTAATCACTCGACCAACTACTCGATCAACTACTCGACCAACTACTCAACCAACTACTCGACCAACTACTTGACCAACTACTCGACCAATCGCTGGACCAACTACTCGACCAACTACTCGACCAACTACTCGACCAACTACTCGACCAATTACTCGACCAACTACTCGACCAACTACTCGACCGACCACTCGACCGACTACTCCACCAATCACTCGACCAACTACTAGACCTACTACTCGACCAACTACTCAACCAACTACTCGACCAACTACTCGACCAACTACTCGACCAACTACTCGACCAACTACTCGGCCAACTACTCGAGCAATCACTCGACCAACTACTCAACCAACTACTCGACCAATCACTCGACCAACTACTCGACCAACTACTTGATCAACTACTCGACCAACTACTCGACCAACTACTCAAGCAGTCACTCGACCAACTACTCGACCAACTACTCGACCAACTACTTGACCAACTACTCGACCAAGTACTCGACCAACTACTCGACCAACTACTCGAGCAGTCACTCGACCAACTACTCGACCAACTACTCGACCAACCACTCGACCGACCACTCGACCAACTACTCGACCAACTACTCGACCAACCAGTCGACCAACCAGTCGACCAACAAGTCGACTAATCACTCGACCAACTACTCGACCAACTACTCGACCAACTACTCGACCAACTACTAGACCAATCACTCGACCAACTACTCGACCAACTACTCGACCATCTACTCGACCAACTACTTGACCAACTACTCGACCAACTACTCGACCAACTACTCGACCAACTACTAGACCAATCACTCGACCAACTACTCGACCAACTACTCGACCATCTACTCGATCAACTACTTGACCAACTACTCGACCAACTACTCGACCAACTACTCGACCAACTACTCGAGCAATCACTCGACCAACTACTCAACCAACTACTCTACCAATCACTCGACCAACTACTCGACCAATCGCTCGACCAACTACTCGACCAACTACTCGACCAACTACTCGAAAAACTACTCGACCAATCACTCGACCAACTACTCGACCAACTACTCGACCGACCACTCGACCGACCACTCGACCAACCACTCGACCAACTACTCAACCATCTACTCGACCAAATACTCGACCAACTACTTGACCAACTACTCGAACAACTACTCGACCAACTAGTCGACTAACTACTTGAGCAACTACTCGACCAACTACTCGACCAACTACTCGACCAACTACTCGACCAACTACTCGACCCACTACTCGACCGACCACTAGACCGACTACTCCACCAATCACTCGACCAACTACTAGACCAACTACTCGACCAACTACTCAACCAACTACTCGACCAACTACTCGACCAACTACTCGACCAACTACTCGACCAACTACTCGGCCAACTACTCGAGCATTCACTCGACCAACTACTCAACCAACTACTCTACCAATCACTCGACCAACTACTCGACCAATCACTCGACCAACTACTCGACCAACTACTCGACCAACTACTCGACTAACTACTCGACCGACCACTCGACCAACTACTCGACCAACTACTCGACCAACTACTCGACCAACTACTCGACCAACTACTCGACCAACTACTCGACCAACTACTCGACCGACCACTCTACTGACTACTCGACCAATCACTCGACCAACTACTCGCCAACTACTCGACCAACTACTCGACCAACTACTCGACCAACTACTCGACCAACTACTCGACCAACTACTCGACCAACTACTCGACCGACTACTCGACTAATCACTCGACCAACTACTCGACCAACTACTTGTCCAACTACTCAACCAACTACTCGACCAAGTACTCGACCATCTACTCGACCAACTACTTGACCAACTACTCGACCAACTACTCGACCAACTACTCGACCAACTACTCGACCAACTACTCGAGCAATCACTCGACCAACTACTCAACCAACTACTCTACCAATCACTCAACCAACTACTCTACCAATCACTCGACCAACTACTCGACCAATCACTCGACCAACTACTCGACCGACCACTCGACCAACTACTCGACCAACTACTCGACCAACTACTCGACCAACTACTCGACCAACTACTCGACCAACTACTCGACCAACTACTCGACCGACCACTCTACTGACTACTCGACCAATCACTCGACCAACTACTCGCCAACTACTCGACCAACTACTCGACCAACTACTCGACCAACTACTCGACCAACTACTCGACCAACTACTCGACCAACTACTCGACCGACTACTCGACTAATCACTCGACCAACTACTCGACCAACTACTTGTCCAACTACTCAACCAACTACTCGACCAACTACTCGACCAACTACTCGACCAATCGCTCGACCAACTACTCGACCAACTACACGACCAACTACTCGACCAACTACTCGACCAACTACTCGACCAACTACTCGACCGACCACTCGACCGACTACTCCACCAATCACTCGACCAACTACTAGACCAACTACTCGACCAACTACTCGACCAACTACTCGACCAACTACTCGACCAACTACTCGACCGACCACTCTACTGACTACTCGACCAATCACTCGACCAACTACTCGCCAACTACTCGACCAACTACTCGACCAACTACTCGACCAACTACTCGACCAACTACTCGACCAACTACTCGACCAACTTCTCGACCGACTACTCGACTAATCACTCGACCAACTACTCGATCAACTACTCGACCAACTACTCAACCAACTACTCGACCAACTACTCGACCAACTACTAGACCAACTACTCGACCAACTACTCAACCAACTACTCGACCAACTACTCGACCAACTACTCGACCAACTACTCGACCAACTACTCGGCCAACTACTCGAGCATTCACTCGACCAACTACTCAACCAACTACTCGACCAATCACTCGACCAACTACTCGACCTACTACTCTACCAATCACTCGACCAACTACTCGACCAATCGCTCGACCAACTACTCGACCAACTACTCGACCTACTAGTCGACCAACTACTCTACCAATCACTCGACCAACTACTCGACCAACTACTCGACCAACCACTCGACCAACTACTCGACCAACTACTCGACCAACTACTCGACCAACTACTCGACCAACTACTCGACCAACTACTCGACCGACTACTCGACCAACTACTCGACCAACTACTCGACCAACTACTCGACCAACTACTCGAGCAATCACTCGACCAACTACTCGAACAACTACTCGACCAATCACTCGACCAACTACTCGACCAACTACTCGACCGACCACTCGACCGACCACTCGACCAACCACTCGACCACCTACTCAACCATCTACTCGACCAAATACTCGACCAACTACTTGACCAACTACTCGAACAACTACTCGACCAATCACTCGACCAACTACTCGACCAACTACTCGACCGACCACTCGACCGACCACTCGACCAACCACTCGACCACCTACTTAACCATCTACTCGACCAAATACTCGACCAACTACTTGACCAACTACTCGAACAACTACTCGACCAACTAGTCGACCAACTACTTGAGCAACTACTCGACCAACTACTCGACCAACTACTCGACCAACTACTCGACCAACTACTCGACCAACTACTCGACCCACTACTCGACCGACCACTAAACCGACTACTCCACCAATCACTCGACCAACTACTAGACCAACTACTCGACCAACTACTCAACCAACTACTTGACCAACTACTGGACCAACTACTCAAGCAGTCACTCGACCAACTACTCGACCAACTACTCGACCAACTACTCGACCAACTACTCGAGCAACTACTCGACCAACTACTCGACCAACTAGTCGACCAATCACTCGACCAACTACTCGACCAACTAGTCGACCAACCACTCCACCGACCACTCGACCAATCACTCGACCAACTACTCAACCAACCACTCGACCAACCAGTCGACCAATAACTCGAACAACTACTCTACCAACTACTCGACCGACCACTCGACCGACCCCTCGACCAATAACTCGAACAACTACTCGACCAACTACTCGACCAATCACTCGACCAACTATTCGACCAACTACTCGACTAATTACTCAACCAACTACTCGACCAATCACTCGACCAACTACTCGACCAACTACTCGACCAACCACTCGACCGACCACTCGACCGACCACTCGACCAATAATTCGAACAACTACTCTACCAACTACTCGACCGACCACTCGACCGACCCCTCGACCAATAACTCGAACAACTACTCGACCAACTACTCGACCAACTACTCGACCAATAACTCGACCAACTACTCGACCAACTACTCGACCAACTACTAGACCATCTACTCGACCAACTACTCGACCAACTACTCGACCAACTACTCGACCAATCACTCGACCAACTACTCGACCAACTACTCGACCAACTACTAGACCATCTACTCGACCAACTACTCGACCAACTACTCGACCAACTACTCGACCAATCACTCGACCAACTATTCGACCAACTACTCGACTAATTACTCAACCAACTACTCGACCAATCACTCGACCAACTACTCGACCAACTACTCGACCAACTACTCGACCAACTACTCGACCAACTACTCGACCAACTACTCGACCGACCACTCTACCGACTACTCGACCAATCACTCGACCAACTACTCGCCAACTACTCGCCAACTACTCGACCAACTACTCGACCAACTACTCGACCAACTACTCGACCAACTACTCGACCAACTACTCGACCAACTACTCGACCGACTACTCGACTAATCACTCGACCAACTACTCGACCAACTACTTGTCCAACTACTCAACCAACTACTCGACCAACTACTCGACCAACTACTCGACCAATCGCTCGACCAACTACGCGACCAACTACTCGACCAACTACTCGACCAACTACTCGACCAACTACTCGACCAACTACTCGACCAACTACTCGACCAACTACTCGACCAATCACTCGACCAACTACTCGACCAATTACTCGACCAACTACTCGACCAACTACTCGACCAACTACTCGACCAACTACTCGACCAACTACTCGACCGACCACTCTACTGACTACTCGACCAATCACTCGACCAACTACTCGCCAACTACTCGACCAACTACTCGACCAACTACTCGACGAACTACTCGACCAACTACTCTACCAACTACTCGACCAACTACTCGACCAACTACTCGACCAACTACTCGACCGACTACTCGACCAACTACTTGACCAACTACTCGACCAAGTACTCGACCATCTACTCGACCAACTACTTGACCAACTACTCGACCAACTACTCGACCAACTACTCGACCAACTACTCGAGCAATCACTCGACCAACTACTCAACCAACTACTCTACCAATCACTCGACAAACTACTCGACCAATCACTCGACCAACTACTCGACCAACTACTCGACCAACTACTCGACTAACTACTCGACCGACCACTCGACCAACTACTCGACCAACTACTCGACCAACTACTCGACCAACTACTCGACCAACTACTCGACCAACTACTCGACCAACTACTCGACCGACCACTCTACTGACTACTCGACCAATCACTCGACCAACTACTCGCCAACTACTCGACCAACTACTCGACCAACTACTCGACCAACTACTCGACCAACTACTCGACCAACTACTCTACCAATCACTCGACCAACTACTCGACCAACTACTCGACCAACCACTCGACCAACTACTCGACCAACTACTCGACCAACTACTCGACCAACTACTCGACCAACTACTCGACCAACTACTCGACCGACTACTCGACCAACTACTCGACCAACTACTCGACCAACTACTCGACCAACTACTCGAGCAATCACTCGACCAACTACTCGACCAACTACTCGACCAACTACTCGACCAATCACTCGACCAACTACTCGACCAATCGCTCGACCAACTACTCGACCAACTACTCGACCAACTACTCGACCGACCACTCGACCTACCACTTGGCCACTCTCTCAAACAACTACTCGACCACCTACTTGACCTACCACTCGAGCAACTACTCGACCAACTAGTCGACCAATCACTCGACCATCTACTCGACCAACTAGTCGACCAACCACTCTACCGACCACTCGACCAATCACTCGACCAACTACTCAACCAACCACTCGACCAACCAGTCGACCAACAAGTCGTCTTACTAGTCGTCCAACCAGTCGATTAACTACTCGACTACCTACTCGACCAACTACTCGACCGACCACTCGACCGACCACTCGACCAATAACTCGAACAAGTACTCGACCAACTACTCGACCAACTACTCGACCAATAACTCGACCAACTACTCGACCAACTACTCGACCAACTACTAGACCATCTACTCGACCAACTACTCGACCAACTACTCGACCAACTACTCGACCAATCACTCGACCAACTACTCGACCAACTACTCGACTAATTACTCAACCAACTACTCGACCAATCACTCGACCAACTACTCGACCAACTACTCGACCAACTACTCAACCAACTACTCTACCAATCACTCGACCAACTACTCGACCAATCACTCGACCAACTACTCGACCAACTACTCGACCAACTACTCGACTAACTACTCGACCGACCACTCGACCAACTACTCGACCAACTACTCGACCAACTACTCGACCAACTACTCGACCAACTACTCGACCAACTACTCGACCAACTACTCGACCAACTACTCGACCGACCACTCTACTGACTACTCGACCAATCACTCGACCAACTACTCGCCAACTACTCGACCAACTACTCGACCAACTACTCGACCAACTACTCGACCAACTACTCGACCAACAACTCGACCAACTACTCGACCGACTACTCGACTAATCACTCGACCAACTACTCGACCAACTACTTGTCCAACTACTCAACCAACTACTCGACCAACTACTCGACCAACTACTCGACCAATTGCTCGACCAACTACTCGACCAACTACTCGACCAACTACTCGACCAACTACTCGACCAACTACTCGACCAACTACTCGACCAACTACTCGACCGACCACTCGACCGACTACTCCACCAATCACTCGACCAACTACTAGACCAACTACTCGACCAACTACTCGACCAACTACTCGACCAACTACTCGACCGACCACTCTACTGACTACTCGACCAATCACTCGACCAACTACTCGACCAACTACTCGACCAACTACTCGACCAACTACTCGACCAACTACTCGACCAACTACTCGACCAACTTCTCGACCGACTACTCGACTAATCACTCTACTGACTACTCGACCAATCACTCGACCAACTACTCGACCAACTACTCGACCAACTCATCGACCAACTACTCGACCAACTACTCGACCAACTACTCGACCAATCGCTCGACCAACTACTCGACCAATCGCTCGACCAACTACTCGACCAACTACTCGACCAACTACTCGACCGACCACTCGACCTACCACTTGGCCACTCTCTCAAACAACTACTCGACCACCTACTTGACCTACCACTCGAGCAACTACTCGACCAACTAATCGACCAACTAGTCGACCAACTACTCGACCAACTACTCGACCAACTACTCGACCAACTACTCGACCAACTACTCGACCAACTACTCGACCGACCACTCTACTGACTACTCGACCAATCACTCGACCAACTACTCGCCAACTACTCGAACAACTACTCGACCAACTACTCGACCAACTACTCGACCAACTACTCGACCAACTACTCGACCAACTACTCGACCGACTACTCGACTAATCACTCGACCAACTACTCGACCAACTACTTGTCCAACTACTCGACCAATCACTCGACCAACTACTCGACCAACTACTCGACCGACCACTCGACCGACCACTCGACCAACCACTCGACCACCTACTTAACCATCTACTCGACCAAATACTCGACCAACTACTTGACCAACTACTCGAACAACTACTCGACCAACTAGTCGACCAACTACTTGAGCAACTACTCGACCAACTACTCGACCAACTACTCGACCAACTACTCGACCAACTACTCGACCCACTACTCGACCGACCACTAAACCGACTACTCCACCAATCACTCGACCAACTACTAGACCAACTACTCGACCAACTACTCAACCAACTACTTGACCAACTACTGGACCAACTACTCAAGCAGTCACTCGACCAACTACTCGACCAACTACTCGACCAACTACTCGACCAACTACTCGAGCAACTACTCGACCAACTACTCGACCAACTAGTCGACCAATCACTCGACCAACTACTCGACCAACTAGTCGACCAACCACTCCACCGACCACTCGACCAATCACTCGACCAACTACTCAACCAACCACTCGACCAACCAGTCGACCAATAACTCGAACAACTACTCTACCAACTACTCGACCGACCACTCGACCGACCCCTCGACCAATAACTCGAACAACTACTCTACCAACTACTCGACCGACCACTCGACCGACCCCTCGACCAATAACTCGAACAACTACTCGACCAACTACTCGACCAACTACTCGACCAATAACTCGACCAACTACTCGACCAACTACTCGACCAATCACTCGACCAACTATTCGACCAACTACTCGACTAATTACTCAACCAACTACTCGACCAATCACTCGACCAACTACTCGACCAACTACTCGACCAACCACTCGACCGACCACTCGACCGACCACTCGACCAATAATTCGAACAACTACTCTACCAACTACTCGACCGACCACTCGACCGACCCCTCGACCAATAACTCGAACAACTACTCGACCAACTACTCGACCAACTACTCGACCAATAACTCGACCAACTACTCGACCAACTACTCGACCAACTACTAGACCATCTACTCGACCAACTACTCGACCAACTACTCGACCAACTACTCGACCAATCACTCGACCAACTACTCGACCAACTACTCGACCAACTACTAGACCATCTACTCGACCAACTACTCGACCAACTACTCGACCAACTACTCGACCAATCACTCGACCAACTATTCGACCAACTACTCGACTAATTACTCAACCAACTACTCGACCAATCACTCGACCAACTACTCGACCAACTACTCGACCAACTACTCGACCAACTACTCGACCAACTACTCGACCAACTACTCGACCGACCACTCTACCGACTACTCGACCAATCACTCGACCAACTACTCGCCAACTACTCGACCAACTACTCGACCAACTACTCGACCAACTACTCGACCAACTACTCGACCAACTACTCGACCAACTACTCGACCAACTACTCGACCGACTACTCGACCGACTACTCGACCAACTTCTCGACCAACTACTCGACCAACTATTCGACCAACTACTCGACCGACCACTCGACCGACTACTCCACCAATCACTCGACCAACTACTAGCCCAACTACTCGACCAACTACTCAACCAACTACTCGACCAACTACTCGACCAACTACTCGACCAACTACTCGGCCAACTACTCGAGCAATCACTCGACCAACTACTCAACCAACTACTCGACCAATCACTCGACCAACTACTCGACCAACTACTTGATCAACTACTCGACCAACTACTCGACCAACTACTCGACCAACTACTCGACCAACTACTCGACCAACTACTCGACCAACTACTCGACCGACCACTCGACTAATCACTCGACCAACTACTCGACCAACTACTTGTCCAACTACTCAACCAACTACTCGACCAACTACTCGACCAACTACTCGACCAATCGCTCGACCAACTACTCGACCAACTACTCGACCAACTACTCGACCAACTACTCGACCAACTACTCGACCAACTACTCGACCAACTACTCGACCAACTACTCGACCGAACACTCGTCCGACTACTCAACCAATCACTCGACCAACTACTAGACCAACTACTCGACCAACTACTCGACCAACTACTCGACCAACTACTCGACCAACTACTCGACCGACCACTCTACTGACTACTCGACCAATCACTCGACCAACTACTCGCCAACTACTCGACCAACTACTCGACCAACTACTCGACCAACTACTCGACCAACTACTCGACCAACTACTCGACCGACCACTCTACTGACTACTCGACCAATCACTCGACCAACTACTCGCCAACTACTCGACCAACTACTCGACCAACTACTCGACCAACTACTCGACCAACTACTCGACCAACTACTCGACCAACTACTCGACCGACTACTCGACTAATCACTCGACCAACTACTCGACCAACTACTTGTCCAACTACTCAACCAACTACTCGACCAACTACTCGACCAACTACTCGACCAATCGCTCGACCAACTACTCGACCAACTACTCGACCAACTACTCGACCAACTACTCGACCAACTACTCGACCAATCACTCGACCAACTACTCGACCAACTACTCGACCAACTACTCGACCAACTACTCGACCAACTACTCGACCAACTACTCGACCAACTACTCGACCAACTACTCGACCGACCACTCTACCGAATACTCGACCAATCACTCGACCAACTACTCGCCAACTACTCGACCAACTACTCGACCAACTACTCGACCAACTACTCGACCAACTACTCTACCAACTACTCGACCAACTACTCGACCAACTACTCGACCAACTACTCGACCGACTACTCGACCAACTACTTGACCAACTACTCGACCAAGTACTCGACCATCTACTTGACCAACTACTCGACCAACTACTCGACCAACTACTCGACCAACTACTCGAGCAATCACTCGACCAACTACTCAACCAACTACTCTACCAATCACTCGACCAACTACTTGACCAATCACTCGACCAACTACTCGACCAACTACTCGACCAACTACTCGACCAACTACTCGACCAACTACTCGACCAACTACTCGACTAACTACTCGACCAACTACTCGACCAACTACTCGACCGACCACTCTACTGACTACTCGACCAATCACTCGACCAACTACTCGCCAACTACTCGACCAACTACTCGACCAACTACTCGAACAACTACTCGACCAACTACTCGACCAACTACTCGACCAACTACTCGACCGACTACTCGACTAATCACTCGACCAACTACTCGACCAACTACTTGTCCAACTACTCAACCAACTACTCGACCAACTACTCGACCAACTACTCGACCAACTACTCGACCAATCGCTCGACCAACTACTCGACCAACTACTCGACCAACTACTCGACCAACTACTCGACCAACTACTCGACCAACTACTCGACCAACTACTCGACTGACCACTCGACCGACTACTCCACCAATCACTCGACCAACTACTAGACCAACTACTCGACCAACTACTCGACCAACTACTCGACCAACTACTCGACCAACTACTCGACCGACCACTCTACTGACTACTCGACCAATCACTCGACCAACTACTCGCCAACTACTCGACCAACTACTCGACCAACTACTCGACCAACTACTCGACCAACTACTCGACCAACTACTCGACCAACTTCTCGACCAACTACTCGACCAATCGCTCGACCAACTACTCGACCAACTACTCGACCTACCAGTCGACCAACTACTCTACCAATCACTCGACCAACTACTCGACCAACTACTCGACCAACCACTCGACCAACTACTCGACCAACTACTCGACCAACTACTCGACCAACTACTCGACCAACTACTCGACCAACTACTCGACCGACTACTCGACCAACTACTCGACCAACTACTCGACCAACTACTCGAGCAATCACTCGACCAACTACTCGAACAACTACTCGACCAATCACTCGACCAACTACTCGACCAACTACTCGACCGACCACTCGACCGACCACTCGACCAACCACTCGACCACCTACTCAACCATCTACTCGACCAAATACTCGACCAACTACTTGACCAACTACTCGAACAACTACTCGACCAACTAGTCGACCAACTACTTGAGCAACTACTCGACCAACTACTCGACCAACTACTCGACCAACTACTCGACCAACTACTCGACCCACTACTTGACCAACTACTCGACCAACTACTCGACCAACTACTCGACCAATCACTCGACCAACTACTCGACCAATCGCTCGACCAACTACTCGACCAACTACTCGACCACTCGACCTACCACTTGGCCACTCTCTCGACCAACTACTCGACCACCTACTTGACCTACCACTCGAGCAACTACTCGACCAACTACTCGACCAACTAGTCGACCAATCACTCGACCAACTACTCGACCAACTAGTCGACCAACCACTCTACCGACCACTCGACCAATCACTCGACCAACTACTCAACCAACCACTCGACCAACCAGTCGACCAATAACTCGAACAACTACTCTACCAACTACTCGACCAACTACTCGACCAACTACTCGACCAATAACTCGAACAACTACTCTACCAACTACTCGACCGACCACTCGACCGACCCCTCGACCAATAACTCGAACAACTACTCGACCAACTACTCGACCAACTACTCGACCAATAACTCGACCAACTACTCGACCAACTACTCGACCAACTACTAGACCATCTACTCGACCAACTACTCGACTAATTACTCAACCAACTACTCGACCAATCACTCGACCAACTACTCGACCAACTACTCGACCAACCACTCGACCGACCACTCGACCGACCACTCGACCAATAATTCGAACAACTACTCTACCAACTACTCGACCGACCACTCGACCGACCCCTCGACCAATAACTCGAACAACTACTCGACCAACTACTCGACCAACTACTCGACCAATAACTCGACCAACTACTCGACCAACTACTCGACCAACTACTAGACCATCTACTCGACCAACTACTCGACCAACTACTCGACCAACTACTCGACCAATCACTCGACCAACTACTCGACCAACTACTCGACCAACTACTAGACCATCTACTCGACCAACTACTCGACCAACTACTCGACCAACTACTCGACCAATCACTCGACCAACTATTCGACCAACTACTCGACTAATTACTCAACCAACTACTCGACCAATCACTCGACCAACTACTCGACCAACTACTCGACCAACTACTCGACCAACTACTCGACCAACTACTCGACCAACTACTCGACCGACCACTCTACCGACTACTCGACCAATCACTCGACCAACTACTCGCCAACTACTCGACCAACTACTCGACCAACTACTCGACCAACTACTCGACCAACTACTCGACCAACTACTCGACCAACTACTCGACCAACTACTCGACCGACTACTCGACCGACTACTCGACCAACTTCTCGACCAACTACTCGACCAACTATTCGACCAACTACTCGACCGACCACTCGACCGACTACTCCACCAATCACTCGACCAACTACTAGCCCAACTACTCGACCAACTACTCAACCAACTACTCGACCAACTACTCGACCAACTACTCGACCAACTACTCGGCCAACTACTCGAGCAATCACTCGACCAACTACTCAACCAACTACTCGACCAATCACTCGACCAACTACTCGACCAACTACTTGATCAACTACTCGACCAACTACTCGACCAACTACTCGACCAACTACTCGACCAACTACTCGACCAACTACTCGACCAACTACTCGACCGACCACTCGACTAATCACTCGACCAACTACTCGACCAACTACTTGTCCAACTACTCAACCAACTACTCGACCAACTACTCGACCAACTACTCGACCAATCGCTCGACCAACTACTCGACCAACTACTCGACCAACTACTCGACCAACTACTCGACCAACTACTCGACCAACTACTCGACCAACTACTCGACCAACTACTCGACCGAACACTCGTCCGACTACTCAACCAATCACTCGACCAACTACTAGACCAACTACTCGACCAACTACTCGACCAACTACTCGACCAACTACTCGACCAACTACTCGACCGACCACTCTACTGACTACTCGACCAATCACTCGACCAACTACTCGCCAACTACTCGACCAACTACTCGACCAACTACTCGACCAACTACTCGACCAACTACTCGACCAACTACTCGACCGACCACTCTACTGACTACTCGACCAATCACTCGACCAACTACTCGCCAACTACTCGACCAACTACTCGACCAACTACTCGACCAACTACTCGACCAACTACTCGACCAACTACTCGACCAACTACTCGACCGACTACTCGACTAATCACTCGACCAACTACTCGACCAACTACTTGTCCAACTACTCAACCAACTACTCGACCAACTACTCGACCAACTACTCGACCAATCGCTCGACCAACTACT
Organism: Papilio elwesi; assembly: GCA_029849275.1. Lineage (NCBI taxonomy): Eukaryota > Metazoa > Arthropoda > Insecta > Lepidoptera > Papilionidae > Papilio > Papilio elwesi. Next base: position 64,085 of record JANLBV010000032.1, on the reverse strand, counting down.
CGACCAACTACTCGACCAACTACTCGACCAACTACTCGACCAACTACTCGACCAATCACTCGACCAACTACTCGACCAACTACTCGACCAACTACTCGACCAACTACTCGACCAACTACTCGACCAACTACTCGACCAACTACTCGACCAACTACTCGACCGACCACTCTACCGAATACTCGACCAATCACTCGACCAACTACTCGCCAACTACTCGACCAACTACTCGACCAACTACTCGACCAACTACTCGACCAACTACTCTACCAACTACTCGACCAACTACTCGACCAACTACTCGACCAACTACTCGACCGACTACTCGACCAACTACTTGACCAACTACTCGACCAAGTACTCGACCATCTACTCGACCAACTACTTGACCAACTACTCGACCAACTACTCGACCAACTACTCGACCAACTACTCGAGCAATCACTCGACCAACTACTCAACCAACTACTCTACCAATCACTCGACCAACTACTTGACCAATCACTCGACCAACTACTCGACCAACTACTCGACCAACTACTCGACCAACTACTCGACCAACTACTCGACCAACTACTCGACTAACTACTCGACCAACTACTCGACCAACTACTCGACCGACCACTCTACTGACTACTCGACCAATCACTCGACCAACTACTCGCCAACTACTCGACCAACTACTCGACCAACTACTCGAACAACTACTCGACCAACTACTCGACCAACTACTCGACCAACTACTCGACCGACTACTCGACTAATCACTCGACCAACTACTCGACCAACTACTTGTCCAACTACTCAACCAACTACTCGACCAACTACTCGACCAACTACTCGACCAACTACTCGACCAATCGCTCGACCAACTACTCGACCAACTACTCGACCAACTACTCGACCAACTACTCGACCAACTACTCGACCAACTACTCGACCAACTACTCGACTGACCACTCGACCGACTACTCCACCAATCACTCGACCAACTACTAGACCAACTACTCGACCAACTACTCGACCAACTACTCGACCAACTACTCGACCAACTACTCGACCGACCACTCTACTGACTACTCGACCAATCACTCGACCAACTACTCGCCAACTACTCGACCAACTACTCGACCAACTACTCGACCAACTACTCGACCAACTACTCGACCAACTACTCGACCAACTTCTCGACCAACTACTCGACCAATCGCTCGACCAACTACTCGACCAACTACTCGACCTACCAGTCGACCAACTACTCTACCAATCACTCGACCAACTACTCGACCAACTACTCGACCAACCACTCGACCAACTACTCGACCAACTACTCGACCAACTACTCGACCAACTACTCGACCAACTACTCGACCAACTACTCGACCGACTACTCGACCAACTACTCGACCAACTACTCGACCAACTACTCGAGCAATCACTCGACCAACTACTCGAACAACTACTCGACCAATCACTCGACCAACTACTCGACCAACTACTCGACCGACCACTCGACCGACCACTCGACCAACCACTCGACCACCTACTCAACCATCTACTCGACCAAATACTCGACCAACTACTTGACCAACTACTCGAACAACTACTCGACCAACTAGTCGACCAACTACTTGAGCAACTACTCGACCAACTACTCGACCAACTACTCGACCAACTACTCGACCAACTACTCGACCCACTACTTGACCAACTACTCGACCAACTACTCGACCAACTACTCGACCAATCACTCGACCAACTACTCGACCAATCGCTCGACCAACTACTCGACCAACTACTCGACCACTCGACCTACCACTTGGCCACTCTCTCGACCAACTACTCGACCACCTACTTGACCTACCACTCGAGCAACTACTCGACCAACTACTCGACCAACTAGTCGACCAATCACTCGACCAACTACTCGACCAACTAGTCGACCAACCACTCTACCGACCACTCGACCAATCACTCGACCAACTACTCAACCAACCACTCGACCAACCAGTCGACCAATAACTCGAACAACTACTCTACCAACTACTCGACCAACTACTCGACCAACTACTCGACCAATAACTCGAACAACTACTCTACCAACTACTCGACCGACCACTCGACCGACCCCTCGACCAATAACTCGAACAACTACTCGACCAACTACTCGACCAACTACTCGACCAATAACTCGACCAACTACTCGACCAACTACTCGACCAACTACTAGACCATCTACTCGACCAACTACTCGACCAACTACTCGACCAACTACTCGACCAATCACTCGACCAACTACTCGACCAACTACTCGACCAACTACTAGACCATCTACTCGACCAACTACTCGACCAACTACTCGACCAACTACTCGACCAATCACTCGACCAACTACTCGACTAATTACTCAACCAACTACTCGACCAATCACTCGACCAACTACTCGACCAACTACTCGACCAACCACTCGACCGACCACTCGACCGACCACTCGACCAATAATTCGAACAACTACTCTACCAACTACTCGACCGACCACTCGACCGACCCCTCGACCAATAACTCGAACAACTACTCGACCAACTACTCGACCAACTACTCGACCAATAACTCGACCAACTACTCGACCAACTACTCGACCAACTACTAGACCATCTACTCGACCAACTACTCGACCAACTACTCGACCAACTACTCGACCAATCACTCGACCAACTACTCGACCAACTACTCGACCAACTACTAGACCATCTACTCGACCAACTACTCGACCAACTACTCGACCAACTACTCGACCAATCACTCGACCAACTATTCGACCAACTACTCGACTAATTACTCAACCAACTACTCGACCAATCACTCGACCAACTACTCGACCAACTACTCGACCAACTACTCGACCAACTACTCGACCAACTACTCGACCAACTACTCGACCGACCACTCTACCGACTACTCGACCAATCACTCGACCAACTACTCGCCAACTACTCGACCAACTACTCGACCAACTACTCGACCAACTACTCGACCAACTACTCGACCAACTACTCGACCAACTACTCGGCCAACTACTCGACCGACTACTCGACCAACTACTCGACCAATCGCTCGACCAACTACTCGACCAACTTCTCGACCAACTACTCGACCAACTATTCGACCAACTACTCGACCGACCACTCGACCGACTACTCCACCAATCACTCGACCAACTACTAGCCCAACTACTCGACCAACTACTCAACCAACTACTCGACCAACTACTCGACCAACTACTCGACCAACTACTCGACCAACTACTCGGCCAACTACTCGAGCAATCACTCGACCAACTACTCAACCAACTACTCGACCAATCACTCGACCAACTACTCGACCAACTACTTGATCAACTACTCGACCAACTACTCGACCAACTACTCGACCAACTACTCGACCAACTACTCGACCAACTACTCGACCAACTACTCGACCGACCACTCGACTAATCACTCGACCAACTACTCGACCAACTACTTGTCCAACTACTCAACCAACTACTCGACCAACTACTCGACCAACTACTCGACCAATCGCTCGACCAACTACTCGACCAACTACTCGACCAACTACTCGACCAACTACTCGACCAACTACTCGACCAACTACTCGACCAACTACTCGACCAACTACTCGACCGACCACTCGTCCGACTACTCCACCAATCACTCGACCAACTACTAGACCAACTACTCGACCAACTACTCGACCAACTACTCGACCAACTACTCGACCAACTACTCGACCGACCACTCTACTGACTACTCGACCAATCACTCGACCAACTACTCGCCAACTACTCGACCAACTACTCGACCAACTACTCGACCAACTACTCGACCAACTACTCGACCAACTACTCGACCGACCACTCTACTGACTACTCGACCAATCACTCGACCAACTACTCGCCAACTACTCGACCAACTACTCGACCAACTACTCGACCAACTACTCGACCAACTACTCGACCAACTACTCGACCAACTACTCGACCGACTACTCGACTAATCACTCGACCAACTACTCGACCAACTACTTGTCCAACTACTCAACCAACTACTCGACCAACTACTCGACCAACTACTCGACCAATCGCTCGACCAACTACTCGACCAACTACTCGACCAACTACTCGACCAACTACTCGACCAACTACTCGACCAACTACTCGACCAATCACTCGACCAACTACTCGACCAACTACTCGACCAACTACTCGACCAACTACTCGACCAACTACTCGACCAACCACTCGACCAACTACTCGACCAACTACTCGACCGACCACTCTACCGAATACTCGACCAATCACTCGACCAACTACTCGCCAACTACTCGACCAACTACTCGACCAACTACTCGACCAACTACTCGACCAACTACTCTACCAACTACTCGACCAACTACTCGACCAACTACTCGACCAACTACTCGACCGACTACTCGACCAACTACTTGACCAACTACTCGACCAAGTACTCGACCATCTACTCGACCAACTACTTGACCAACTACTCGACCAACTACTCGACCAACTACTCGACCAACTACTCGAGCAATCACTCGACCAACTACTCAACCAACTACTCTACCAATCACTCGACCAACTACTCGACCAATCACTCGACCAACTACTCGACCAACTACTCGACCAACTACTCGACTAAGTACTCGACCGACCACTCGACCAACTACTCGACCAACTACTCGACCAACTACTCGACCAACTACTCGACCAACTACTCGACCAACTACTCGACCAACTACTCGACCAACTACTCGACCGACCACTCTACTGACTACTCGACCAATCACTCGACCAACTACTCGCCAACTACTCGACCAACTACTCGACCAACTACTCGAACAACTACTCGACCAACTACTCGACCAACTACTCGACCAACTACTCGACCGACTACTCGACTAATCACTCGACCAACTAATCGACCAACTACTTGTCCAACTACTCAACCAACTACTCGACCAACTACTCGACCAACTACTCGACCAATCGCTCGACCAACTACTCGACCAACTACTCGACCAACTACTCGACCAACTACTCGACCAACTACTCGACCAACTACTCGACCAACTACTCGACTGACCACTCGACCGACTACTCCACCAATCACTCGACCAACTACTAGACCAACTACTCGACCAACTACTCGACCAACTACTCGACCAACTACTCGACCGACCACTCTGCTGACTACTCGACCAATCACTCGACCAACTACTCGCCAACTACTCGACCAACTACTCGACCAACTACTCGACCAACTACTCGACCAACTACTCGACCAACTACTCGACCAACTTCTCGACCGACTACTCGACTAATCACTCGACCAACTACTCGACCAACTACTCGACCAACTACTCAACCAACTACTCGACCAACTACTCGACCAACTACTCGACCAATCGCTCGACCAACTACTCGACCAACTACTCGACCAACTACTCGACCAACTACTCGACCAATTACTCGACCAACTACTCGACCAACTACTCGACCGACCACTCGACCGACTACTCCACCAATCACTCGACCAACTACTAGACCTACTACTCGACCAACTACTCAAACAACTACTCGACCAACTACTCGACCAACTACTCGACCAACTACTCGACCAACTACTCGGCCAACTACTCTACCAATCACTCGACCAACTACTCGACCAATCGCTCGACCAACTACTCGACCAACTACTCGACCAACTACTCGACCAACTACTCTACCAATCACTCGACCAACTACTCGACCAACTACTCGACCAACCACTCGACCAACTACTCGACCAACTACTCGACCAACTACTCGACCAACTATTCGACCAACTACTCGACCAACTACTCGACCGACTACTCGACCAACTACTCGACCAACTACTCGACTAAATACTCGACCAACTACTCGAGCAATCACTCGACCAACTACTCGACCAACTACTCGACCAACTACTCGACCAATCACTCGACCAACTACTCGACCAATCGCTCGACCAACTACTCGACCAACTACTCGACCAACTACTCGACCGACCACTCGACCTACCACTTGGCCACTCTCTCAAACAACTACTCGACCACCTACTTGACCTACCACTCGAGCAACTACTCGACCAACTAGTCGACCAATCACTCGACCATCTACTCGACCAACTAGTCGACCAACCACTCTACCGACCACTCGACCAATCACTCGACCAACTACTCAACCAACCACTCGACCAACCAGTCGACCAACAAGTCGTCTTACTAGTCGTCCAACCAGTCGATTAACTACTCGACTACCTACTCGACCAACTACTCGACCGACCACTCGACCGACCACTCGACCAATAACTCGAACAAGTACTCGACCAACTACTCGACCAACTACTCGACCAATAACTCGACCAACTACTCGACCAACTACTTGACCAACTACTAGACCATCTACTCGACCAACTACTCGACCAACTACTCGACCAACTACTCGACCAATCACTCGACCAACTACTCGACCAACTACTCGACTAATTACTCAACCAACTACTCGACCAATCACTCGACCAACTACTCGACCAACTACTCGACCAACTACTCGACCAACTACTCGACCAACTACTCGACCAACTACTCGACCAACTACTCGACCGACCACTCTACCGACTACTCGACCAATCACTCGACCAACTACTCGCCAACTACTCGACCAACTACTCGACCAACTACTCGACCAACTACTCGACCAACTACTCTACCAACTACTCGACCAACTACTCGACCAACTACTCGACCAACTATTCGACCGACTACTCGACCAACTACTTGACCAACTACTCGACCAAGTACTCGACCATCTACTCGACCAACTACTTGACCAACTACTTGACCAACTACTCGACCAACTACTCGACCAACTACTCGAGCAATCACTCGACCAACTACTCAACCAACTACTCTACCAATCACTCGACCAACTACTCGACCAATCACTCGACCAACTACTCGACCAACTACTCGACCAACTACTCGACTAACTACTCGACCGACCACTCGACCAACTACTCGACCAACTACTCGACCAACTACTCGACCAACTACTCGACCAACTACTCGACCAACTACTCGACCAACTACTCGACCAACTACTCGACCGACCACTCTACTGACTACTCGACCAATCACTCGACCAACTACTCGCCAACTACTCGACCAACTACTCGACCAACTACTCGACCAACTACTCGACCAACTACTCGACCAACTACTCGACCAACTACTCGACCGACTACTCGACTAATCACTCGACCAACTACTCGACCAACTACTTGTCCAACTACTCAACCAACTACTCGACCAACTACTCGACCAACTACTCGACCAATCGCTCGACCAACTACTCGACCAACTACTCGACCAACTACTCGACAAACTACTCGACCAACTACTCGACCAACTACTCGACCAACTACTCGACCGACCACTCGACCGACTACTCCACCAATCACTCGACCAACTACTAGACCAACTACTCGACCAACTACTCGACCAACTACTCGATCAACTACTCGACCAACTACTCGACCGACCACTCTACTGACTACTCGACCAATAACTCGACCAACTACTCGCCAACTACTCGACCAACTACTCGACCAACTTCTCGACCAACTACTCGACCAACTACTCGACCAACTACTCGACCAACTTCTCGACCGACTACTCGACTAATCACTCGACCAACTACTCGACCAACTACTCGACCAACTACTCGACCAACTACTCGACCAACTACTCGACCAACTACTCGACCAACTACTCGACCAATCACTCGACCAACTACTCGACCAATCGCTCGACCAACTACTCGACCAACTACTCGACCAACTACTCGACCGACCACTCGACTTACCACTTGGCCACTCTCTCAAACAACTACTCGACCACCTACTTGACCTACCACTCGAGCAACTACTCGACCAACTAATCGACCAACTAGTCGACCAACTACTCGACCAACTACTCGACCAACTACTCGACCAACTACTCGACCAACTACTCGACCAACTACTCGACCGACCACTCTACTGACTACTCGACCAATCACTCGACCAACTACTCGCCAACTACTCGACCAACTACTCGACCAACTACTCGACCAACTACTCGACCAACTACTCGACCAACTACTCGACCAACTACTCGACCGACTACTCGACTAATCACTCGACCAACTACTCGACCAACTACTTGTCCAACTACTCAACCAACTACTCGACCAACTACTCGACCAACTACTCGACCAACTACTCGACCAACTACTCGACCAACTACTCGACCAACTACTCGACCAACTACTCGACCAACTACTCGACCAACTACTCGACCAATCACTCGACCAACTACTCGACCAACTACTCGACCAACTACTTGACCAACTACTCGACCAAGTACTCGACCAACTACTCGACCAACTACTCGAGCAGTCACTCGACCAACTACTCGACCAACTACTCGACCAACCACTCGACCAATTGCTCGACCAACTACTCGACCAACTACTCGACCAACTACTCGACCAACTACTCGACCAACTACTCGACCAACTACTCGACCAACTACTCGACCGACCACTCGACCGACTACTCCACCAATCACTCGACCAACTACTAGACCAACTACTCGACCAACTACTCGACCAACTACTCGACCAACTACTCGACCAAGTACTCGACCAACTACTCGACCAACTACTCGGCCAACTACTCGAGCAATCACTCGACCAACTACTCTACCGACTACTCGACCAATCACTCGACCAACTACTCGCCAACTACTCGACCAACTACTCGACCAACTACTCGACCAACTACTCGACCAACTACTCTACCAACTACTCGACCAACTACTCGACCAACTACTCGACCAACTACTCGACCGACTACTCGACCAACTACTTGACCAACTACTCGACCAAGTACTCGACCATCTACTCGACCAACTACTTGACCAACTACTCGACCAACTACTCGACCAACTACTCGAGCAATCACTCGACCAACTACTCAACCAACTACTCTACCAATCACTCGACCAACTACTCGACCAATCACTCGACCAACTACTCGACCAACTACTCGACCAACTACTCGACTAACTACTCGACCGACCACTCGACCAACTACTCGACCAACTACTCGACCAACTACTCGACCAACTACTCGACCAACTACTCGACCAACTACTCGACCAACTACTCGACCAACTACTCGACCAACTTCTCGACCGACTACTCGACTAATCACTCGACCAACTACTCGATCAACTACTCGACCAACTACTCAACCAACTACTCGACCAACTACTTGACCAACTACTCGACCAATCGCTGGACCAACTACTCGACCAACTACTCGACCAACTACTCGACCAACTACTCGACCAATTACTCGACCAACTACTCGACCAACTACTCGACCGACCACTCGACCGACTACTCCACCAATCACTCGACCAACTACTAGACCTACTACTCGACCAACTACTCAACCAACTACTCGACCAACTACTCGACCAACTACTCGACCAACTACTCGACCAACTACTCGGCCAACTACTCGAGCAATCACTCGACCAACTACTCAACCAACTACTCGACCAATCACTCGACCAACTACTCGACCAACTACTTGATCAACTACTCGACCAACTACTCGACCAACTACTCAAGCAGTCACTCGACCAACTACTCGACCAACTACTCGACCAACTACTTGACCAACTACTCGACCAAGTACTCGACCAACTACTCGACCAACTACTCGAGCAGTCACTCGACCAACTACTCGACCAACTACTCGACCAACCACTCGACCAATTGCTCGACCAACTACTCGACCAACTACTCGACCAACTACTCGACCAACTACTCGACCAACTACTCGACCAACTACTCGACCAACTACTCGACCGACCACTCGACCGACTACTCCACCAATCACTCGACCAACTACTAGACCAACTACTCGACCAACTACTCGACCAACTACTCGACCAACTACTCGACCAAGTACTCGACCAACTACTCGACCAACTACTCGGCCAACTACTCGAGCAATCACTCGACCAACTACTCAACCAACTACTCGACCAATCACTCGACCAACTACTCGACCAACTACTTGATCAACTACTCGACCAACTACTCGACCAACTACTCAAGCAGTCACTCGACCAACTACTCGACCAACTACTCGACCAACTACTCGACCGACCACTCTACTGACTACTCGACCAATCACTCGACCAACTACTCGCCAACTACTCGACCAACTACTCGACCAACTACTCGACCAACTACTCGACCAACTACTCGACCAACTACTCGACCAACTACTCGACCGACTACTCGACTAATCACTCGACCAACTACTCGACCAACTACTTGTCCAACTACTCAACCAACTACTCGACCAACTACTCGACCAACTACTCGACCAATCGCTCGACCAACTACTCGACCAACTACACGACCAACTACTCGACCAACTACTCGTCCAACTACTCGACCAACTACTCGACCAACTACTCGACCGACCACTCGACCGACTACTCCACCAATCACTCGACCAACTACTAGACCAACTACTCGACCAACTACTCGACCAACTACTCGACCAACTACTCGACCAACTACTCGACCGACCACTCTACTGACTACTCGACCAATCACTCGACCAACTACTCGCCAACTACTCGACCAACTACTCGACCAACTACTCGACCAACTACTCGACCAACTACTCGACCAACTACTCGACCAACTTCTCGACCGACTACTCGACTAATCACTCGACCAACTACTCGATCAACTACTCGACCAACTACTCAACCAACTACTCGACCAACTACTTGACCAACTACTCGACCAATCGCTGGACCAACTACTCGACCAACTACTCGACCAACTACTCGACCAACTACTCGACCAATTACTCGACCAACTACTCGACCAACTACTCGACCGACCACTCGACCGACTACTCCACCAATCACTCGACCAACTACTAGACCTACTACTCGACCAACTACTCAACCAACTACTCGACCAACTACTCGACCAACTACTCGACCAACTACTCGACCAACTACTCGGCCAACTACTCGAGCAATCACTCGACCAACTACTCAACCAACTACTCGACCAATCACTCGACCAACTACTCGACCAACTACTTGATCAACTACTCGACCAACTACTCGACCAACTACTCAAGCAGTCACTCGACCAACTACTCGACCAACTACTCGACCAACTACTTGACCAACTACTCGACCAAGTACTCGACCAACTACTCGACCAACTACTCGAGCAGTCACTCGACCAACTACTCGACCAACTACTCGACCAACCACTCGACCGACCACTCGACCAACTACTCGACCAACTACTCGACCAACCAGTCGACCAACCAGTCGACCAACAAGTCGACTAATCACTCGACCAACTACTCGACCAACTACTCGACCAACTACTCGACCAACTACTAGACCAATCACTCGACCAACTACTCGACCAACTACTCGACCATCTACTCGACCAACTACTTGACCAACTACTCGACCAACTACTCGACCAACTACTCGACCAACTACTCGACCAACTACTCGACCAACCAGTCGACCAACCAGTCGACCAACAAGTCGACTAATCACTCGACCAACTACTCGACCAACTACTCGACCAACTACTCGACCAACTACTAGACCAATCACTCGACCAACTACTCGACCAACTACTCGACCATCTACTCGATCAACTACTTGACCAACTACTCGACCAACTACTCGACCAACTACTCGACCAACTACTCGAGCAATCACTCGACCAACTACTCAACCAACTACTCTACCAATCACTCGACCAACTACTCGACCAATCGCTCGACCAACTACTCGACCAACTACTCGACCAACTACTCGAAAAACTACTCGACCAATCACTCGACCAACTACTCGACCAACTACTCGACCGACCACTCGACCGACCACTCGACCAACCACTCGACCAACTACTCAACCATCTACTCGACCAAATACTCGACCAACTACTTGACCAACTACTCGAACAACTACTCGACCAACTAGTCGACTAACTACTTGAGCAACTACTCGACCAACTACTCGACCAACTACTCGACCAACTACTCGACCAACTACTCGACCCACTACTCGACCGACCACTAGACCGACTACTCCACCAATCACTCGACCAACTACTAGACCAACTACTCGACCAACTACTCAACCAACTACTCGACCAACTACTCGACCAACTACTCGACCAACTACTCGACCAACTACTCGGCCAACTACTCGAGCATTCACTCGACCAACTACTCAACCAACTACTCTACCAATCACTCGACCAACTACTCGACCAATCACTCGACCAACTACTCGACCAACTACTCGACCAACTACTCGACTAACTACTCGACCGACCACTCGACCAACTACTCGACCAACTACTCGACCAACTACTCGACCAACTACTCGACCAACTACTCGACCAACTACTCGACCAACTACTCGACCGACCACTCTACTGACTACTCGACCAATCACTCGACCAACTACTCGCCAACTACTCGACCAACTACTCGACCAACTACTCGACCAACTACTCGACCAACTACTCGACCAACTACTCGACCAACTACTCGACCGACTACTCGACTAATCACTCGACCAACTACTCGACCAACTACTTGTCCAACTACTCAACCAACTACTCGACCAAGTACTCGACCATCTACTCGACCAACTACTTGACCAACTACTCGACCAACTACTCGACCAACTACTCGACCAACTACTCGACCAACTACTCGAGCAATCACTCGACCAACTACTCAACCAACTACTCTACCAATCACTCAACCAACTACTCTACCAATCACTCGACCAACTACTCGACCAATCACTCGACCAACTACTCGACCGACCACTCGACCAACTACTCGACCAACTACTCGACCAACTACTCGACCAACTACTCGACCAACTACTCGACCAACTACTCGACCAACTACTCGACCGACCACTCTACTGACTACTCGACCAATCACTCGACCAACTACTCGCCAACTACTCGACCAACTACTCGACCAACTACTCGACCAACTACTCGACCAACTACTCGACCAACTACTCGACCAACTACTCGACCGACTACTCGACTAATCACTCGACCAACTACTCGACCAACTACTTGTCCAACTACTCAACCAACTACTCGACCAACTACTCGACCAACTACTCGACCAATCGCTCGACCAACTACTCGACCAACTACACGACCAACTACTCGACCAACTACTCGACCAACTACTCGACCAACTACTCGACCGACCACTCGACCGACTACTCCACCAATCACTCGACCAACTACTAGACCAACTACTCGACCAACTACTCGACCAACTACTCGACCAACTACTCGACCAACTACTCGACCGACCACTCTACTGACTACTCGACCAATCACTCGACCAACTACTCGCCAACTACTCGACCAACTACTCGACCAACTACTCGACCAACTACTCGACCAACTACTCGACCAACTACTCGACCAACTTCTCGACCGACTACTCGACTAATCACTCGACCAACTACTCGATCAACTACTCGACCAACTACTCAACCAACTACTCGACCAACTACTCGACCAACTACTAGACCAACTACTCGACCAACTACTCAACCAACTACTCGACCAACTACTCGACCAACTACTCGACCAACTACTCGACCAACTACTCGGCCAACTACTCGAGCATTCACTCGACCAACTACTCAACCAACTACTCGACCAATCACTCGACCAACTACTCGACCTACTACTCTACCAATCACTCGACCAACTACTCGACCAATCGCTCGACCAACTACTCGACCAACTACTCGACCTACTAGTCGACCAACTACTCTACCAATCACTCGACCAACTACTCGACCAACTACTCGACCAACCACTCGACCAACTACTCGACCAACTACTCGACCAACTACTCGACCAACTACTCGACCAACTACTCGACCAACTACTCGACCGACTACTCGACCAACTACTCGACCAACTACTCGACCAACTACTCGACCAACTACTCGAGCAATCACTCGACCAACTACTCGAACAACTACTCGACCAATCACTCGACCAACTACTCGACCAACTACTCGACCGACCACTCGACCGACCACTCGACCAACCACTCGACCACCTACTCAACCATCTACTCGACCAAATACTCGACCAACTACTTGACCAACTACTCGAACAACTACTCGACCAATCACTCGACCAACTACTCGACCAACTACTCGACCGACCACTCGACCGAACACTCGACCAACCACTCGACCACCTACTTAACCATCTACTCGACCAAATACTCGACCAACTACTTGACCAACTACTCGAACAACTACTCGACCAACTAGTCGACCAACTACTTGAGCAACTACTCGACCAACTACTCGACCAACTACTCGACCAACTACTCGACCAACTACTCGACCAACTACTCGACCCACTACTCGACCGACCACTAAACCGACTACTCCACCAATCACTCGACCAACTACTAGACCAACTACTCGACCAACTACTCAACCAACTACTTGACCAACTACTGGACCAACTACTCAAGCAGTCACTCGACCAACTACTCGACCAACTACTCGACCAACTACTCGACCAACTACTCGAGCAACTACTCGACCAACTACTCGACCAACTAGTCGACCAATCACTCGACCAACTACTCGACCAACTAGTCGACCAACCACTCCACCGACCACTCGACCAATCACTCGACCAACTACTCAACCAACCACTCGACCAACCAGTCGACCAATAACTCGAACAACTACTCTACCAACTACTCGACCGACCACTCGACCGACCCCTCGACCAATAACTCGAACAACTACTCTACCAACTACTCGACCGACCACTCGACCGACCCCTCGACCAATAACTCGAACAACTACTCGACCAACTACTCGACCAACTACTCGACCAATAACTCGACCAACTACTCGACCAACTACTCGACCAATCACTCGACCAACTATTCGACCAACTACTCGACTAATTACTCAACCAACTACTCGACCAATCACTCGACCAACTACTCGACCAACTACTCGACCAACCACTCGACCGACCACTCGACCGACCACTCGACCAATAATTCGAACAACTACTCTACCAACTACTCGACCGACCACTCGACCGACCCCTCGACCAATAACTCGAACAACTACTCGACCAACTACTCGACCAACTACTCGACCAATAACTCGACCAACTACTCGACCAACTACTCGACCAACTACTAGACCATCTACTCGACCAACTACTCGACCAACTACTCGACCAACTACTCGACCAATCACTCGACCAACTACTCGACCAACTACTCGACCAACTACTAGACCATCTACTCGACCAACTACTCGACCAACTACTCGACCAACTACTCGACCAATCACTCGACCAACTATTCGACCAACTACTCGACTAATTACTCAACCAACTACTCGACCAATCACTCGACCAACTACTCGACCAACTACTCGACCAACTACTCGACCAACTACTCGACCAACTACTCGACCAACTACTCGACCGACCACTCTACCGACTACTCGACCAATCACTCGACCAACTACTCGCCAACTACTCGCCAACTACTCGACCAACTACTCGACCAACTACTCGACCAACTACTCGACCAACTACTCGACCAACTACTCGACCAACTACTCGACCGACTACTCGACTAATCACTCGACCAACTACTCGACCAACTACTTGTCCAACTACTCAACCAACTACTCGACCAACTACTCGACCAACTACTCGACCAATCGCTCGACCAACTACGCGACCAACTACTCGACCAACTACTCGACCAACTACTCGACCAACTACTCGACCAACTACTCGACCAACTACTCGACCAACTACTCGACCAATCACTCGACCAACTACTCGACCAATTACTCGACCAACTACTCGACCAACTACTCGACCAACTACTCGACCAACTACTCGACCAACTACTCGACCGACCACTCTACTGACTACTCGACCAATCACTCGACCAACTACTCGCCAACTACTCGACCAACTACTCGACCAACTACTCGACGAACTACTCGACCAACTACTCTACCAACTACTCGACCAACTACTCGACCAACTACTCGACCAACTACTCGACCGACTACTCGACCAACTACTTGACCAACTACTCGACCAAGTACTCGACCATCTACTCGACCAACTACTTGACCAACTACTCGACCAACTACTCGACCAACTACTCGACCAACTACTCGAGCAATCACTCGACCAACTACTCAACCAACTACTCTACCAATCTTTCGACAAACTACTCGACCAATCACTCGACCAACTACTCGACCAACTACTCGACCAACTACTCAACTAACTACTCGACCGACCACTCGACCAACTACTCGACCAACTACTCGACCAACTACTCGACCAACTACTCGACCAACTACTCGACCAACTACTCGACCAACTACTCGACCAACTACTCGACCGACCACTCTACTGACTACTCGACCAATCACTCGACCAACTACTCGCCAACTACTCGACCAACTACTCGACCAACTACTCGACCAACTACTCGACCAACTACTCGACCAACTACTCTACCAATCACTCGACCAACTACTCGACCAACTACTCGACCAACCACTCGACCAACTACTCGACCAACTACTCGACCAACTACTCGACCAACTACTCGACCAACTACTCGACCAACTACTCGACCGACTACTCGACCAACTACTCGACCAACTACTCGACCAACTACTCGACCAACTACTCGAGCAATCACTCGACCAACTACTCGACCAACTACTCGACCAACTACTCGACCAATCACTCGACCAACTACTCGACCAATCGCTCGACCAACTACTCGACCAACTACTCGACCAACTACTCGACCGACCACTCGACCTACCACTTGGCCACTCTCTCAAACAACTACTCGACCACCTACTTGACCTACCACTCGAGCAACTACTCGACCAACTAGTCGACCAATCACTCGACCATCTACTCGACCAACTAGTCGACCAACCACTCTACCGACCACTCGACCAATCACTCGACCAACTACTCAACCAACCACTCGACCAACCAGTCGACCAACAAGTCGTCTTACTAGTCGTCCAACCAGTCGATTAACTACTCGACTACCTACTCGACCAACTACTCGACCGACCACTCGACCGACCACTCGACCAATAACTCGAACAAGTACTCGACCAACTACTCGACCAACTACTCGACCAATAACTCGACCAACTACTCGACCAACTACTCGACCAACTACTAGACCATCTACTCGACCAACTACTCGACCAACTACTCGACCAACTACTCGACCAATCACTCGACCAACTACTCGACCAACTACTCGACTAATTACTCAACCAACTACTCGACCAATCACTCGACCAACTACTCGACCAACTACTCGACCAACTACTCAACCAACTACTCTACCAATCACTCGACCAACTACTCGACCAATCACTCGACCAACTACTCGACCAACTACTCGACCAACTACTCGACTAACTACTCGACCGACCACTCGACCAACTACTCGACCAACTACTCGACCAACTACTCGACCAACTACTCGACCAACTACTCGACCAACTACTCGACCAACTACTCGACCAACTACTCGACCGACCACTCTACTGACTACTCGACCAATCACTCGACCAACTACTCGCCAACTACTCGACCAACTACTCGACCAACTACTCGACCAACTACTCGACCAACTACTCGACCAACAACTCGACCAACTACTCGACCGACTACTCGACTAATCACTCGACCAACTACTCGACCAACTACTTGTCCAACTACTCAACCAACTACTCGACCAACTACTCGACCAACTACTCGACCAATTGCTCGACCAACTACTCGACCAACTACTCGACCAACTACTCGACCAACTACTCGACCAACTACTCGACCAACTACTCGACCAACTACTCGACCGACCACTCGACCGACTACTCCACCAATCACTCGACCAACTACTAGACCAACTACTCGACCAACTACTCGACCAACTACTCGACCAACTACTCGACCGACCACTCTACTGACTACTCGACCAATCACTCGACCAACTACTCGACCAACTACTCGACCAACTACTCGACCAACTACTCGACCAACTACTCGACCAACTACTCGACCAACTTCTCGACCGACTACTCGACTAATCACTCTACTGACTACTCGACCAATCACTCGACCAACTACTCGACCAACTACTCGACCAACTCATCGACCAACTACTCGACCAACTACTCGACCAACTACTCGACCAATCGCTCGACCAACTACTCGACCAATCGCTCGACCAACTACTCGACCAACTACTCGACCAACTACTCGACCGACCACTCGACCTACCACTTGGCCACTCTCTCAAACAACTACTCGACCACCTACTTGACCTACCACTCGAGCAACTACTCGACCAACTAATCGACCAACTAGTCGACCAACTACTCGACCAACTACTCGACCAACTACTCGACCAACTACTCGACCAACTACTCGACCAACTACTCGACCGACCACTCTACTGACTACTCGACCAATCACTCGACCAACTACTCGCCAACTACTCGAACAACTACTCGACCAACTACTCGACCAACTACTCGACCAACTACTCGACCAACTACTCGACCAACTACTCGACCGACTACTCGACTAATCACTCGACCAACTACTCGACCAACTACTTGTCCAACTACTCGACCAATCACTCGACCAACTACTCGACCAACTACTCGACCGACCACTCGACCGACCACTCGACCAACCACTCGACCACCTACTTAACCATCTACTCGACCAAATACTCGACCAACTACTTGACCAACTACTCGAACAACTACTCGACCAACTAGTCGACCAACTACTTGAGCAACTACTCGACCAACTACTCGACCAACTACTCGACCAACTACTCGACCAACTACTCGACCCACTACTCGACCGACCACTAAACCGACTACTCCACCAATCACTCGACCAACTACTAGACCAACTACTCGACCAACTACTCAACCAACTACTTGACCAACTACTGGACCAACTACTCAAGCAGTCACTCGACCAACTACTCGACCAACTACTCGACCAACTACTCGACCAACTACTCGAGCAACTACTCGACCAACTACTCGACCAACTAGTCGACCAATCACTCGACCAACTACTCGACCAACTAGTCGACCAACCACTCCACCGACCACTCGACCAATCACTCGACCAACTACTCAACCAACCACTCGACCAACCAGTCGACCAATAACTCGAACAACTACTCTACCAACTACTCGACCGACCACTCGACCGACCCCTCGACCAATAACTCGAACAACTACTCTACCAACTACTCGACCGACCACTCGACCGACCCCTCGACCAATAACTCGAACAACTACTCGACCAACTACTCGACCAACTACTCGACCAATAACTCGACCAACTACTCGACCAACTACTCGACCAATCACTCGACCAACTATTCGACCAACTACTCGACTAATTACTCAACCAACTACTCGACCAATCACTCGACCAACTACTCGACCAACTACTCGACCAACCACTCGACCGACCACTCGACCGACCACTCGACCAATAATTCGAACAACTACTCTACCAACTACTCGACCGACCACTCGACCGACCCCTCGACCAATAACTCGAACAACTACTCGACCAACTACTCGACCAACTACTCGACCAATAACTCGACCAACTACTCGACCAACTACTCGACCAACTACTAGACCATCTACTCGACCAACTACTCGACCAACTACTCGACCAACTACTCGACCAATCACTCGACCAACTACTCGACCAACTACTCGACCAACTACTAGACCATCTACTCGACCAACTACTCAACCAACTACTCGACCAACTACTCGACCAATCACTCGACCAACTATTCGACCAACTACTCGACTAATTACTCAACCAACTACTCGACCAATCACTCGACCAACTACTCGACCAACTACTCGACCAACTACTCGACCAACTACTCGACCAACTACTCGACCAACTACTCGACCGACCACTCTACCGACTACTCGACCAATCACTCGACCAACTACTCGCCAACTACTCGACCAACTACTCGACCAACTACTCGACCAACTACTCGACCAACTACTCGACCAACTACTCGACCAACTACTCGACCAACTACTCGACCGACTACTCGACCGACTACTCGACCAACTTCTCGACCAACTACTCGACCAACTATTCGACCAACTACTCGACCGACCACTCGACCGACTACTCCACCAATCACTCGACCAACTACTAGCCCAACTACTCGACCAACTACTCAACCAACTACTCGACCAACTACTCGACCAACTACTCGACCAACTACTCGGCCAACTACTCGAGCAATCACTCGACCAACTACTCAACCAACTACTCGACCAATCACTCGACCAACTACTCGACCAACTACTTGATCAACTACTCGACCAACTACTCGACCAACTACTCGACCAACTACTCGACCAACTACTCGACCAACTACTCGACCAACTACTCGACCGACCACTCGACTAATCACTCGACCAACTACTCGACCAACTACTTGTCCAACTACTCAACCAACTACTCGACCAACTACTCGACCAACTACTCGACCAATCGCTCGACCAACTACTCGACCAACTACTCGACCAACTACTCGACCAACTACTCGACCAACTACTCGACCAACTACTCGACCAACTACTCGACCAACTACTCGACCGAACACTCGTCCGACTACTCCACCAATCACTCGACCAACTACTAGACCAACTACTCGACCAACTACTCGACCAACTACTCGACCAACTACTCGACCAACTACTCGACCGACCACTCTACTGACTACTCGACCAATCACTCGACCAACTACTCGCCAACTACTCGACCAACTACTCGACCAACTACTCGACCAACTACTCGACCAACTACTCGACCAACTACTCGACCGACCACTCTACTGACTACTCGACCAATCACTCGACCAACTACTCGCCAACTACTCGACCAACTACTCGACCAACTACTCGACCAACTACTCGACCAACTACTCGACCAACTACTCGACCAACTACTCGACCGACTACTCGACTAATCACTCGACCAACTACTCGACCAACTACTTGTCCAACTACTCAACCAACTACTCGACCAACTACTCGACCAACTACTCGACCAATCGCTCGACCAACTACTCGACCAACTACTCGACCAACTACTCGACCAACTACTCGACCAACTACTCGACCAATCACTCGACCAACTACTCGACCAACTACTCGACCAACTACTCGACCAACTACTCGACCAACTACTCGACCAACTACTCGACCAACTACTCGACCAACTACTCGACCGACCACTCTACCGAATACTCGACCAATCACTCGACCAACTACTCGCCAACTACTCGACCAACTACTCGACCAACTACTCGACCAACTACTCGACCAACTACTCTACCAACTACTCGACCAACTACTCGACCAACTACTCGACCAACTACTCGACCGACTACTCGACCAACTACTTGACCAACTACTCGACCAAGTACTCGACCATCTACTCGACCAACTACTTGACCAACTACTCGACCAACTACTCGACCAACTACTCGACCAACTACTCGAGCAATCACTCGACCAACTACTCAACCAACTACTCTACCAATCACTCGACCAACTACTTGACCAATCACTCGACCAACTACTCGACCAACTACTCGACCAACTACTCGACTAAGTACTCGACCGACCACTCGACCAACTACTCGACCAACTACTCGACCAACTACTCGACCAACTACTCGACCAACTACTCGACTAACTACTCGACCAACTACTCGACCAACTACTCGACCGACCACTCTACTGACTACTCGACCAATCACTCGACCAACTACTCGCCAACTACTCGACCAACTACTCGACCAACTACTCGAACAACTACTCGACCAACTACTCGACCAACTACTCGACCAACTACTCGACCGACTACTCGACTAATCACTCGACCAACTACTCGACCAACTACTTGTCCAACTACTCAACCAACTACTCGACCAACTACTCGACCAACTACTCGACCAACTACTCGACCAATCGCTCGACCAACTACTCGACCAACTACTCGACCAACTACTCGACCAACTACTCGACCAACTACTCGACCAACTACTCGACCAACTACTCGACTGACCACTCGACCGACTACTCCACCAATCACTCGACCAACTACTAGACCAACTACTCGACCAACTACTCGACCAACTACTCGACCAACTACTCGACCAACTACTCGACCGACCACTCTACTGACTACTCGACCAATCACTCGACCAACTACTCGCCAACTACTCGACCAACTACTCGACCAACTACTCGACCAACTACTCGACCAACTACTCGACCAACTACTCGACCAACTTCTCGACCAACTACTCGACCAATCGCTCGACCAACTACTCGACCAACTACTCGACCTACCAGTCGACCAACTACTCTACCAATCACTCGACCAACTACTCGACCAACTACTCGACCAACCACTCGACCAACTACTCGACCAACTACTCGACCAACTACTCGACCAACTACTCGACCAACTACTCGACCAACTACTCGACCGACTACTCGACCAACTACTCGACCAACTACTCGACCAACTACTCGAGCAATCACTCGACCAACTACTCGAACAACTACTCGACCAATCACTCGACCAACTACTCGACCAACTACTCGACCGACCACTCGACCGACCACTCGACCAACCACTCGACCACCTACTCAACCATCTACTCGACCAAATACTCGACCAACTACTTGACCAACTACTCGAACAACTACTCGACCAACTAGTCGACCAACTACTTGAGCAACTACTCGACCAACTACTCGACCAACTACTCGACCAACTACTCGACCAACTACTCGACCCACTACTTGACCAACTACTCGACCAACTACTCGACCAACTACTCGACCAATCACTCGACCAACTACTCGACCAATCGCTCGACCAACTACTCGACCAACTACTCGACCACTCGACCTACCACTTGGCCACTCTCTCGACCAACTACTCGACCACCTACTTGACCTACCACTCGAGCAACTACTCGACCAACTACTCGACCAACTAGTCGACCAATCACTCGACCAACTACTCGACCAACTAGTCGACCAACCACTCTACCGACCACTCGACCAATCACTCGACCAACTACTCAACCAACCACTCGACCAACCAGTCGACCAATAACTCGAACAACTACTCTACCAACTACTCGACCAACTACTCGACCAACTACTCGACCAATAACTCGAACAACTACTCTACCAACTACTCGACCGACCACTCGACCGACCCCTCGACCAATAACTCGAACAACTACTCGACCAACTACTCGACCAACTACTCGACCAATAACTCGACCAACTACTCGACCAACTACTCGACCAACTACTAGACCATCTACTCGACCAACTACTCGACCAACTACTCGACCAACTACTCGACCAATCACTCGACCAACTACTCGACCAACTACTCGACCAACTACTAGACCATATACTCGACCAACTACTCGACCAACTACTCGACCAACTACTCGACCAATCACTCGACCAACTACTCGACTAATTACTCAACCAACTACTCGACCAATCACTCGACCAACTACTCGACCAACTACTCGACCAACCACTCGACCGACCACTCGACCGACCACTCGACCAATAATTCGAACAACTACTCTACCAACTACTCGACCGACCACTCGACCGACCCCTCGACCAATAACTCGAACAACTACTCGACCAACTACTCGACCAACTACTCGACCAATAACTCGACCAACTACTCGACCAACTACTCGACCAACTACTAGACCATCTACTCGACCAACTACTCGACCAACTACTCGACCAACTACTCGACCAATCACTCGACCAACTACTCGACCAACTACTCGACCAACTACTAGACCATCTACTCGACCAACTACTCGACCAACTACTCGACCAACTACTCGACCAATCACTCGACCAACTATTCGACCAACTACTCGACTAATTACTCAACCAACTACTCGACCAATCACTCGACCAACTACTCGACCAACTACTCGACCAACTACTCGACCAACTACTCGACCAACTACTCGACCAACTACTCGACCGACCACTCTACCGACTACTCGACCAATCACTCGACCAACTACTCGCCAACTACTCGACCAACTACTCGACCAACTACTCGACCAACTACTCGACCAACTACTCGACCAACTACTCGACCAACTACTCGGCCAACTACTCGACCGACTACTCGACCAACTACTCGACCAATCGCTCGACCAACTACTCGACCAACTTCTCGACCAACTACTCGACCAACTATTCGACCAACTACTCGACCGACCACTCGACCGACTACTCCACCAATCACTCGACCAACTACTAGCCCAACTACTCGACCAACTACTCAACCAACTACTCGACCAACTACTCGACCAACTACTCGACCAACTACTCGACCAACTACTCGGCCAACTACTCGAGCAATCACTCGACCAACTACTCAACCAACTACTCGACCAATCACTCGACCAACTACTCGACCAACTACTTGATCAACTACTCGACCAACTACTCGACCAACTACTCGACCAACTACTCGACCAACTACTCGACCAACTACTCGACCAACTACTCGACCGACCACTCGACTAATCACTCGACCAACTACTCGACCAACTACTTGTCCAACTACTCAACCAACTACTCGACCAACTACTCGACCAACTACTCGACCAATCGCTCGACCAACTACTCGACCAACTACTCGACCAACTACTCGACCAACTACTCGACCAACTACTCGACCAACTACTCGACCAACTACTCGACCAACTACTCGACCGACCACTCGTCCGACTACTCCACCAATCACTCGACCAACTACTAGACCAACTACTCGACCAACTACTCGACCAACTACTCGACCAACTACTCGACCAACTACTCGACCGACCACTCTACTGACTACTCGACCAATCACTCGACCAACTACTCGCCAACTACTCGACCAACTACTCGACCAACTACTCGACCAACTACTCGACCAACTACTCGACCAACTACTCGACCGACCACTCTACTGACTACTCGACCAATCACTCGACCAACTACTCGCCAACTACTCGACCAACTACTCGACCAACTACTCGACCAACTACTCGACCAACTACTCGACCAACTACTCGACCAACTACTCGACCGACTACTCGACTAATCACTCGACCAACTACTCGACCAACTACTTGTCCAACTACTCAACCAACTACTCGACCAACTACTCGACCAACTACTCGACCAATCGCTCGACCAACTACTCGACCAACTACTCGACCAACTACTCGACCAACTACTCGACCAACTACTCGACCAACTACTCGACCAATCACTCGACCAACTACTCGACCAACTACTCGACCAACTACTCGACCAACTACTCGACCAACTACTCGACCAACCACTCGACCAACTACTCGACCAACTACTCGACCGACCACTCTACCGAATACTCGACCAATCACTCGACCAACTACTCGCCAACTACTCGACCAACTACTCGACCAACTACTCGACCAACTACTCGACCAACTACTCTACCAACTACTCGACCAACTACTCGACCAACTACTCGACCAACTACTCGACCGACTACTCGACCAACTACTTGACCAACTACTCGACCAAGTACTCGACCATCTACTCGACCAACTACTTGACCAACTACTCGACCAACTACTCGACCAACTACTCGACCAACTACTCGAGCAATCACTCGACCAACTACTCAACCAACTACTCTACCAATCACTCGACCAACTACTCGACCAATCACTCGACCAACTACTCGACCAACTACTCGACCAACTACTCGACTAAGTACTCGACCGACCACTCGACCAACTACTCGACCAACTACTCGACCAACTACTCGACCAACTACTCGACCAACTACTCGACCAACTACTCGACCAACTACTCGACCAACTACTCGACCGACCACTCTACTGACTACTCGACCAATCACTCGACCAACTACTCGCCAACTACTCGACCAACTACTCGACCAACTACTCGAACAACTACTCGACCAACTACTCGACCAACTACTCGACCAACTACTCGACCGACTACTCGACTAATCACTCGACCAACTAATCGACCAACTACTTGTCCAACTACTCAACCAACTACTCGACCAACTACTCGACCAACTACTCGACCAATCGCTCGACCAACTACTCGACCAACTACTCGACCAACTACTCGACCAACTACTCGACCAACTACTCGACCAACTACTCGACCAACTACTCGACTGACCACTCGACCGACTACTCCACCAATCACTCGACCAACTACTAGACCAACTACTCGACCAACTACTCGACCAACTACTCGACCAACTACTCGACCGACCACTCTGCTGACTACTCGACCAATCACTCGACCAACTACTCGCCAACTACTCGACCAACTACTCGACCAACTACTCGACCAACTACTCGACCAACTACTCGACCAACTACTCGACCAACTTCTCGACCGACTACTCGACTAATCACTCGACCAACTACTCGACCAACTACTCGACCAACTACTCAACCAACTACTCGACCAACTACTCGACCAACTACTCGACCAATCGCTCGACCAACTACTCGACCAACTACTCGACCAACTACTCGACCAACTACTCGACCAATTACTCGACCAACTACTCGACCAACTACTCGACCGACCACTCGACCGACTACTCCACCAATCACTCGACCAACTACTAGACCTACTACTCGACCAACTACTCAACCAACTACTCGACCAACTACTCGACCAACTACTCGACCAACTACTCGACCAACTACTCGGCCAACTACTCTACCAATCACTCGACCAACTACTCGACCAATCGCTCGACCAACTACTCGACCAACTACTCGACCAACTACTCGACCAACTACTCTACCAATCACTCGACCAACTACTCGACCAACTACTCGACCAACCACTCGACCAACTACTCGACCAACTACTCGACCAACTACTCGACCAACTATTCGACCAACTACTCGACCAACTACTCGACCGACTACTCGACCAACTACTCGACCAACTACTCGACTAAATACTCGACCAACTACTCGAGCAATCACTCGACCAACTACTCGACCAACTACTCGACCAACTACTCGACCAATCACTCGACCAACTACTCGACCAATCGCTCGACCAACTACTCGACCAACTACTCGACCAACTACTCGACCGACCACTCGACCTACCACTTGGCCACTCTCTCAAACAACTACTCGACCACCTACTTGACCTACCACTCGAGCAACTACTCGACCAACTAGTCGACCAATCACTCGACCATCTACTCGACCAACTAGTCGACCAACCACTCTACCGACCACTCGACCAATCACTCGACCAACTACTCAACCAACCACTCGACCAACCAGTCGACCAACAAGTCGTCTTACTAGTCGTCCAACCAGTCGATTAACTACTCGACTACCTACTCGACCAACTACTCGACCGACCACTCGACCGACCACTCGACCAATAACTCGAACAAGTACTCGACCAACTACTCGACCAACTACTCGACCAATAACTCGACCAACTACTCGACCAACTACTTGACCAACTACTAGACCATCTACTCGACCAACTACTCGACCAACTACTCGACCAACTACTCGACCAATCACTCGACCAACTACTCGACCAACTACTCGACTAATTACTCAACCAACTACTCGACCAATCACTCGACCAACTACTCGACCAACTACTCGACCAACTACTCGACCAACTACTCGACCAACTACTCGACCAACTACTCGACCAACTACTCGACCGACCACTCTACCGACTACTCGACCAATCACTCGACCAACTACTCGCCAACTACTCGACCAACTACTCGACCAACTACTCGACCAACTACTCGACCAACTACTCTACCAACTACTCGACCAACTACTCGACCAACTACTCGACCAACTATTCGACCGACTACTCGACCAACTACTTGACCAACTACTCGACCAAGTACTCGACCATCTACTCGACCAACTACTTGACCAACTACTTGACCAACTACTCGACCAACTACTCGACCAACTACTCGAGCAATCACTCGACCAACTACTCAACCAACTACTCTACCAATCACTCGACCAACTACTCGACCAATCACTCGACCAACTACTCGACCAACTACTCGACCAACTACTCGACTAACTACTCGACCGACCACTCGACCAACTACTCGACCAACTACTCGACCAACTACTCGACCAACTACTCGACCAACTACTCGACCAACTACTCGACCAACTACTCGACCAACTACTCGACCGACCACTCTACTGACTACTCGACCAATCACTCGACCAACTACTCGCCAACTACTCGACCAACTACTCGACCAACTACTCGACCAACTACTCGACCAACTACTCGACCAACTACTCGACCAACTACTCGACCGACTACTCGACTAATCACTCGACCAACTACTCGTCCAACTACTTGTCCAACTACTCAACCAACTACTCGAACAACTACTCGACCAACTACTCGACCAATCGCTCGACCAACTACTCGACCAACTACTCGACCAACTACTCGACCAACTACTCGACCAACTACTCGACCAACTACTCGACCAACTACTCGACCGACCACTCGACCGACTACTCCACCAATCACTCGACCAACTACTAGACCAACTACTCGACCAACTACTCGACCAACTACTCGATCAACTACTCGACCAACTACTCGACCGACCACTCTACTGACTACTCGACCAATAACTCGACCAACTACTCGCCAACTACTCGACCAACTACTCGACCAACTTCTCGACCAACTACTCGACCAACTACTCGACCAACTACTCGACCAACTTCTCGACCGACTACTCGACTAATCACTCGACCAACTACTCGACCAACTACTCGACCAACTACTCGACCAACTACTCGACCAACTACTCGACCAACTACTCGACCAATCACTCGACCAACTACTCGACCAATCGCTCGACCAACTACTCGACCAACTACTCGACCAACTACTCGACCGACCACTCGACTTACCACTTGGCCACTCTCTCAAACAACTACTCGACCACCTACTTGACCTACCACTCGAGCAACTACTCGACCAACTAATCGACCAACTAGTCGACCAACTACTCGACCAACTACTCGACCAACTACTCGACCAACTACTCGACCAACTACTCGACCAACTACTCGACCGACCACTCTACTGACTACTCGACCAATCACTCGACCAACTACTCGCCAACTACTCGACCAACTACTCGACCAACTACTCGACCAACTACTCGACCAACTACTCGACCAACTACTCGACCAACTACTCGACCGACTACTCGACTAATCACTCGACCAACTACTCGACCAACTACTTGTCCAACTACTCAACCAACTACTCGACCAACTACTCGACCAACTACTCGACCAACTACTCGACCAACTACTCGACCAACTACTCGACCAACTACTCGACCAACTACTCGACCAACTACTCGACCAACTACTCGACCAATCACTCGACCAACTACTCGACCAACTACTCGACCAACTACTCGACCAACTACTCGACCAACTACTCGACCAACTACTCGACCAACTACTCGACCGACCACTCTACCGACTACTCGACCAATCACTCGACCAACTACTCGCCAACTACTCGACCAACTACTCGACCAACTACTCGACCAACTACTCGACCAACTACTCTACCAACTACTCGACCAACTACTCGACCAACTACTCGACCAACTACTCGACCGACTACTCGACCAACTACTTGACCAACTACTCGACCAAGTACTCGACCATCTACTCGACCAACTACTTGACCAACTACTCGACCAACTACTCGACCAACTACTCGACCAACTACTCGAGCAATCACTCGACCAACTACTCAACCAACTACTCTACCAATCACTCGACCAACTACTCGACCAATCACTCGACCAACTACTCGACCAACTACTCGACCAACTACTCGACTAACTACTCGACCGACCACTCGACCAACTACTCGACCAACTACTCGACCAACTACTCGACCAACTACTCGACCAACTACTCGACCAACTACTCGACCGACCACTCTACTGACTACTCGACCAATCACTCGACCAACTACTCGCCAACTACTCGACCAACTACTCGACCGACTACTCCACCAATCACTCGACCAACTACTAGACCAACTACTCGACCAACTACTCGACCAACTACTCGACCAACTACTCGACCAACTACTCGACCGACCACTCTACTGACTACTCGACCAATAACTCGACCAACTACTCGCCAACTACTCGACCAACTACTCGACCAACTACTCGACCAACTACTCGACCAACTACTCGACCAACTACTCGACCAACTACTCGACCAACTACTCGACCAACTACTCGACCAATCACTCGACCAACTACTCGACCAATCGCTCGACCAACTACTCGACCAACTACTCGACCAACTACTCGACCGACCACTCGACCTACCACTTGGCCACTCTCTCAAACAACTACTCGACCACCTACTTGACCTACCACTCGCGCAACTACTCGACCAACTAATCGACCAACTAGTCGACCAACTACTCGACCAACTACTCGACCAACTACTCGACCAACTACTCGACCAACTACTCGACCAACTACTCGACCGACCACTCTACTGACTACTCGACCAATCACTCGACCAACTACTCGCCAACTACTCGACCAACTACTCGACCAACTACTCGACCAACTACTCGACCAACTACTCGACCAACTACTCGACCACTTACTCGACCGACTACTCGACTAATCACTCGACCAACTACTCGACCAACTACTTGTCCAACTACTCAACCAACTACTCGACCAACTACTCGACCAACTACTCGACCAACTACTCGACCAACTACTCGACCAACTACTCGACCAACTACTCGACCAACTACTCGACCAACTACTCGACCAACTACTCGACCAATCACTCGACCAACTACTCGACCAACTACTCGACCAACTACTCGACCAACTACTCGACCAACTACTCGACCAACTACTCGACCAACTACTCGACCAACTACTCGACCAATCACTCGACCAACTACTCGACCAACTACTCGACCAACTACTCGACCAACTACTCGACCAACTACTCGACCAACTACTCGACCAACTACTCTACCAACTACTCGACCAACTACTCGACCAACTACTCGACCAACTACTCGATCGACTACTCGACCAACTACTTGACCAACTACTCGACCAAGTACTCGACCATCTACTCGACCATCTACTTGACCAACTACTCGACCAACTACTCGACCAACTACTCGACCAACTACTCGAGCAATCACTCGACCAACTACTCAACCAACTACTCTACCAATCACTCGACCAACTACTCGACCAATCACTCGACCAACTACTCGACCAACTACTCGACCAACTACTCGACTAACTACTCGACCGACCACTCGATCGACTACTCGACTAATCACTCGACCAACTACTCGACCAACTACTCGACCAACTACTCGACCAACTACTCGACCAACTACTCGACCAACTACTCGACCAATCACTCGACCAACTACTCGACCAATCGCTCGACCAACTACTCGACCAACTACTCGACCAACTACTCGACCGACCACTCGACCTACCACTTGGCCACTCTCTCAAACAACTACTCGACCACCTACTTGACCTACCACTCGAGCAACTACTCGACCAACTAATCGACCAACTAGTCGACCAACTACTCGACCAACTACTCGACCAACTACTCGACCAACTACTCGACCAACTACTCGACCAACTACTCGACCGACCACTCTACTGACTACTCGACCAATCACTCGACCAACTACTCGCCAACTACTCGACCAACTACTCGACCAACTACTCGACCAACTACTCGACCAACTACTCGACCAACTACTCGACCAACTACTCGACCGACTACTCGACTAATCACTCGACCAACTACTCGACCAACTACTTGTCCAACTACTCAACCAACTACTCGACCAACTACTCGACCAACTACTCGACCAACTACTCGACCAACTACTCGACCAACTACTCGACCAACTACTCGACCAACTACTCGACCAACTACTCGACCAACTACTCGACCAATCACTCGACCAACTACTCGACCAACTACTCGACCAACTACTCGACCAACTACTCGACCAACTACTCGACCAACTACTCGACCAACTACTCGACCGACCACTCTACCGACTACTCGACCAATCACTCGACCAACTACTCGCCAACTACTCGACCAACTACTCGACCAACTACTCGACCAACTACTCGACCAACTACTCTACCAACTACTCGACCAACTACTCGACCAACTACTCGACCAACTACTCGACCGACTACTCGACCAACTACTTGACCAACTACTCGACCAAGTACTCGACCATCTACTCGACCATCTACTTGACCAACTACTCGACCAACTACTCGACCAACTACTCGACCAACTACTCGAGCAATCACTCGACCAACTACTCAACCAACTACTCTACCAATCACTCGACCAACTACTCGACCAATCACTCGACCAACTACTCGACCAACTACTCGACCAACTACTCGACTAACTACTCGACCGACCACTCGACCAACTACTCGACCAACTACTCGACCAACTACTCGACCAACTACTCGACCAACTACTCGACCAACTACTCGACCAACTACTCGACCGACCACTCTACTGACTACTCGACCAATCACTCGACCAACTACTCGCCAACTACTCGACCAACTACTCGACCAACTACTCGACCAACTACTCGACCAACTACTCGACCAACTACTCGACCAACTACTCGACCGACTACTCGACTAATCACTCGACCAACTACTCGACCAACTACTTGTCCAACTACTCAACCAACTACTCGACCAACTACTCGACCAACTACTCGACCAATCGCTCGACCAACTACTCGACCAACTACTCGACCAACTACTCGACCAACTACTCGACCAACTACTCGACCAACTACTCGACCAACTACTCGACCGACCACTCGACCGACTACTCCACCAATCACTCGACCAACTACTAGACCAACTACTCGACCAACTACTCGACCAACTACTCGACCAACTACTCGACCAACTACTCGACCGACCACTCTACTGACTACTCGACCAATCACTCGACCAACTACTCGCCAACTACTCGACCAACTACTCGACCAACTACTCGACCAACTACTCGACCAACTACTCGACCAACTACTCGACCAACTTCTCGACCGACTACTCGACTAATCACTCGACCAACTACTCGATCAACTACTCGACCAACTACTCAACCAACTACTCGACCAAATACTCGACCAACTACTCGACCAATCGCTCGACCAACTACTCGACCAACTACTCGACCAACTACTCGACCAACTACTCGACCAATTACTCGACCAACTACTCGACCAACTACTCGACCGACCACTCGACCGACTACTCCACCAATCACTCGACCAACTACTAGACCTACTACTCGACCAACTACTCAACCAACTACTCGACCAACTACTCGACCAACTACTCGACCAACTACTCGACCAACTACTCGGCCAACTACTCGAGCAATCACTCGACCAACTACTCAACCAACTACTCGACCAATCACTCGACCAACTACTCGACCAACTACTTGATCAACTACTCGACCAACTACTCGACCAACTACTCAAGCAGTCACTCGACCAACTACTCGACCAACTACTCGACCAACTACTTGACCAACTACTCGACCAAGTACTCGACCAACTACTCGACCAACTACTCGAGCAGTCACTCGACCAACTACTCGACCAACTACTCGACCAACCACTCGACCGACCACTCGACCAACTACTCGACCAACTACTCGACCAACCAGTCGACCAACCAGTCGACCAACAAGTCGACTAATCACTCGACCAACTACTCGACCAACTACTCGACCAACTACTCGACCAACTACTAGACCAATCACTCGACCAACTACTCGACCAACTACTCGACCATCTACTCGACCAACTACTTGACCAACTACTCGACCAACTACTCGACCAACTACTCGACCAACTACTCGAGCAATCACTCGACCAACTACTCAACCAACTACTCTACCAATCACTCGACCAACTACTCGACCAATCGCTCGACGAACTACTCGACCAACTACTCGACCAACTACTCGACCAACTACTCTACCAATCACTCGACCAACTACTCGACCAACTACTCGACCAACCACTCGACCAACTACTCGACCAACTACTCGACCAACTACTCGACCAACTACTCGACCAACTACTCGACCAACTACTCGACCGACTACTCGACCAACTACTCGACCAACTACTCGACCAACTACTCGACCAACTACTCGAGCAATCACTCGACCAACTACTCGAAAAACTACTCGACCAATCACTCGACCAACTACTCGACCAACTACTCGACCGACCACTCGACCGACCACTCGACCAACCACTCGACCAACTACTCAACCATCTACTCGACCAAATACTCGACCAACTACTTGACCAACTACTCGAACAACTACTCGACCAACTAGTCAACTAACTACTTGAGCAACTACTCGACCAACTACTCGACCAACTACTCGACCAACTACTCGACCAACTACTCGACCCACTACTCGACCGACCACTAGACCGACTAATCCACCAATCACTCGACCAACTACTAGACCAACTACTCGACCAACTACTCAACCAACTACTCGACCAACTACTCGACCAACTACTCGACCAACTACTCGACCAACTACTCGGCCAACTACTCGAGCAATCACTCGACCAACTACTCAACCAACTACTCGACCAATCACTCGACCAACTACTCGACCTACTACTTGATCAACTACTCGACCAACTACTCGACCAACTACTCAAGCAGTCACTCGACCAACTACTCGACCAACTACTCGACCAACTACTCGACCAACTACTCGACCAACTACTCGAGCAATCACTCGACCAACTACTCAACCAACTACTCTACCAATCACTCGACCAACTACTCGACCAATCGCTCGACCAACTACTCGACCAATCACTCGACCAACTACTCGACCAACTACTTGATCAACTACTCGACCAACTACTCGACCAACTACTCAAGCAGTCACTCGACCAACTACTCGACCAACTACTCGACCAACTACTCGACCAACTACTCGAGCAATCACTCGACCAACTACTCGACCAATTACTCGACCAACTACTCGAGCAATCACTCGACCAACTACTCAACCAACTACTCTACCAATCACTCGACCAACTACTCGACCAATCGCTCGACCAACTACTCGACCAACTACTCGACCAACTACTCGACCAACTACTCGACCAACCACTCGACCAACTACTCGACCAACTACTCGACCAACTACTCGACCAACTACTCGACCAACTACTCGACCAACTACTCGACCGACTACTCGACCAACTACTCTACCAACTACTCGACCAACTACTCGACCAACTACTCGAGCAATCACTCGACCAACTACTCGAACAACTACTCGACCAATCACTCGACCAACTACTCGACCAACTACTCGACCGACCACTCGACCGACCACTCGACCAACCACTCGACCAACTACTCAACCATCTACTCGACCAAATACTCGACCAAATAATTGACCAACTACTCGGCCAACTACTCGAGCAATCACTCGACCAACTATTCAACCAACTACTCGACCAATCACTCGACCAACTACTCGACCAACTACTTGATCAACTACTCGACCAACTACTCGACCAAATACTCGAGCATTCACTCGACCAACTACTCGACCAACTACTCGACCATCTACTTGACCAACTACTCGACCAAGTACTCGACCAACTACTCGACCAACTACTCGAGCAGTCACTAGACCAACTACTCGTCCAACTACTCGACCAACCACTCGACCGACCACTCGACCAACTACTCGACCAACTACTCGACCAACCTGTCGACCAACCAGTTGACCAACAAGTCGACTAATCACTCGACCAACTACTCGACCAACTACTCGACCAACTACTCGACCAACTACAAGACCAATCACTCGACCAACTACTCGACCAACTACTCGACCATCTGCTCGACCAACTACTTGACCAACTACTCGACCAACTACTCGACCAATTACTCGACCAACTACTCGAGCAATCACTAGACCAACTACTCAACCAACTACTCTACCAATCACTCGACCAAGTACTCGACCAATCGCTCGACCAACTACTCGACCAACTACTCGACCAACTACTCGACCAACTACTCGACCGACCACTCGACCGACTAGTCGACCAATCACTCGACCAATCACTCGACCAACTACTCGACCAACTATTCGACCAACTACTCGACCAACTACTCGACCAATCACTCGACCAACTACTCGACCAACTACTCGACCGACCACTCGACCGACTACTCCACCAATCACTCGACCAACTACTAGCCCAACTACTCGACCAACTACTCAACCAACTACTCGACCAACTACTCGACCAACTACTCGACCAACTACTCGACCAACTACTCGGCCAACTACTCGACCAACTACTTGACCAATTACTCGACCAACTACTCGACCAACTACTCGACCAACTTTTCGAGCAATCACTCGACCAACTACTCAACCAACTACTCGACCAATCACTCGACCAACTACTCGACCAATCGCTCGACCAACTACTTTACCATCTACTCAACCAACTACTCGACCAATCACTCGACCAACTACTCGACCAACAACTCGACCAACTACTCGACCAACTACTCGACCAACTACTCGACCAACTACTCGACCAACTACTTGACCGACCACTCGACCTACTACTCGACCAATTACTCGACCGACCACTCGACCAACTACTCGACCAACTACTCGACCAACGAGTCGACCAACCAGTCGACCAACAAGTCGACTAACCAGTCGATCAACTACTCGACTACCTACTCGACCAACTACTCGACCAACTACTCGACCAACTACTCGACCAACTACTCGACCCACTAGTTGACCAACTACTCGACCAACTACTCGACCAACTACTCGACCAATCACTCGAGCAACTACTCGACCAATTGCTCGACCAACTACTCGACCAACTACTCGAGCGACCACTCGACCAACTACTCGACCAATCGCTCGACCAACTACTCGACCAACTACTCGACCAAGTACTCGACGGACCACTCGACCGACTAGTCGACCAATCACTCGACCAATCACTCGACCAACTACTCGACCAACTACTCGACCAACTACTCGACCAACTTTTCGAGCAATCACTCGACCAACTACTCAACCAACTACTCGACCAATCACTCGACAACTACTCGACCAATCGCTCGACCAACTACTTTACCAACTACTCAACCAACTACTCGACCAATCACTCGACCAACTACTCGACCAACAACTCGACCAACTACTCGACCAACTACTCGACCAACTACTCGACCAACTACTCGACCAACTACTCGACCAACTACTCGACCAACTACTCGACCAACTACTTGACCTACCACTCGAGCAACTACTCGACCAACTAGTCGACCAAACACTCGACCAACTACTCGACCAATCACTCGACCAATCACTCGACCAACTACTCGACCAATCGCTCGACCAACTACTCGACCAACTACTCGACCAACTACTCGACCGACCACTCGACCTACCACTTGGCCACTCTCTCGACCAACTACTCGACCACCTACTTGACCTACCACTCGAGCAACTACTCGACCAACTAGTCGACCAAACACTCGACCAACTACTCGACCAACTACTCGACCAACCACTCTACCGACCACTCGACCAATCACTCGACCAACTACTCAACCAACCACTCGACCAACCATTCGACCAACAAGTCGTCTTACTAGTCGTCCAACCAGTCGATTAACTACTCGACTACCTACTCGACCAATTACTCGACCGACCACTCGACCGACCACTCGACCAACTACTCGACCAACTACTCGACCAACTACTCGACCAACTACTCCACCAACTACTCGACCGACTACTCGACCAACTACTCGACCAATCACTCGACCGACCACTCGACCAACTACTCGACCAACTACTCGACCGACCACTCGACCGACCACTCGACCAACCACTCGACCAACTACTCAACCATCTACTCGACCAAATACTCGACCAACTACTCGACCAACTAGTCGAGCAGTCACTCGACCAACTACTCAACCAACTACTCTACCAATCACTCGACCAACTACTCGACCAATCGCTCGACCAACTACTCGACCAACTACTCGACCAACTACTCGACCAACTACTCGACCAACTACTCGACCGACTACTCGACCAACTACTTGACCAACTACTCGACCAAGTACTCGACCATCTACTCGACCAACTACTTGACCAACTACTCGACCAACTACTCGACCAACTACTCGAGCAATCACTCGACCAACTACTCAACCAACTACTCTACCAATCACTCGACCAACTACTCGACCAATCACTCGACCAACTACTCGACCAACTACTCGACCAACTACTCGACTAACTACTCGACCGACCACTCGACCAACTACTCGACCAACTACTCGACCAACTACTCGACCGACTACTCGACTAATCACTCGACCAACTACTCGACCAACTACTTGTCCAACTACTCAACCAACTACTCGACCAACTACTCGACCAACTACTCGACCAACTACTCGACCAACTACTCGACCAACTACTCGACCGACTACTCGACTAATCACTCGACCAACTACTCGACCAACTACTTGTCCAACTACTCAACCAACTACTCGACCAACTACTCGACCAACTACTCGACCAACTACTCGACCAACTACTCGACCAACTACTCGACCAACTACTCGACCAACTACTCGACCAACTACTCGACCAACTACTCGACCAATCACTCGACCAACTACTCGACCAACTACTCGACCAACTACTCGACCAACTACTCGACCAACTACTCGACCAACTACTCGACCAACTACTCGACCGACCACTCTACCGACTACTCGACCAATCACTCGACCAACTACTCGCCAACTACTCGACCAACTACTCGACCAACTACTCGACCAACTACTCGACCAACTACTCTACCAACTACTCGACCAACTACTCGACCAACTACTCGACCAACTACTCGACCGACTACTCGACCAACTACTTGACCAACTACTCGACCAAGTACTCGACCATCTACTCGACCAACTACTTGACCAACTACTCGACCAACTACTCGACCAACTACTCGACCAACTACTCGAGCAATCACTCGACCAACTACTCAACCAACTACTCTACCAATCACTCGACCAACTACTCGACCAATCACTCGACCAACTACTCGACCAACTACTCGACCAACTACTCGACTAACTACTCGACCGACCACTCGACCAACTACTCGACCAACTACTCGACCAACTACTCGACCAACTACTCGACCAACTACTCGACCAACTACTCGACCGACCACTCTACTGACTACTCGACCAATCACTCGACCAACTACTCGCCAACTACTCGACCAACTACTCGACCGACTACTCCACCAATCACTCGACCAACTACTAGACCAACTACTCGACCAACTACTCGACCAACTACTCGACCAACTACTCGACCAACTACTCGACCGACCACTCTACTGACTACTCGACCAATAACTCGACCAACTACTCGCCAACTACTCGACCAACTACTCGACCAACTACTCGACCAACTACTCGACCAACTACTCGACCAACTACTCGACCAACTACTCGACCAACTACTCGACCAACTACTCGACCAATCACTCGACCAACTACTCGACCAATCGCT
The DNA here is from genome assembly GCA_029849275.1 of Papilio elwesi. Classification (NCBI taxonomy): domain Eukaryota; kingdom Metazoa; phylum Arthropoda; class Insecta; order Lepidoptera; family Papilionidae; genus Papilio; species Papilio elwesi. The sequence goes on along the minus strand of JANLBV010000032.1, from coordinate 23,742 downwards.
CGACCAACTACTCGACCAACTACTCGACCAACTACTCGACCGACCACTCGACCTACCACTTGGCCACTCTCTCAAACAACTACTCGACCACCTACTTGACCTACCACTCGCGCAACTACTCGACCAACTAATCGACCAACTAGTCGACCAACTACTCGACCAACTACTCGACCAACTACTCGACCAACTACTCGACCAACTACTCGACCAACTACTCGACCGACCACTCTACTGACTACTCGACCAATCACTCGACCAACTACTCGCCAACTACTCGACCAACTACTCGACCAACTACTCGACCAACTACTCGACCAACTACTCGACCAACTACTCGACCACTTACTCGACCGACTACTCGACTAATCACTCGACCAACTACTCGACCAACTACTTGTCCAACTACTCAACCAACTACTCGACCAACTACTCGACCAACTACTCGACCAACTACTCGACCAACTACTCGACCAACTACTCGACCAACTACTCGACCAACTACTCGACCAACTACTCGACCAACTACTCGACCAATCACTCGACCAACTACTCGACCAACTACTCGACCAACTACTCGACCAACTACTCGACCAACTACTCGACCAACTACTCGACCAACTACTCGACCAACTACTCGACCAATCACTCGACCAACTACTCGACCAACTACTCGACCAACTACTCGACCAACTACTCGACCAACTACTCGACCAACTACTCGACCAACTACTCTACCAACTACTCGACCAACTACTCGACCAACTACTCGACCAACTACTCGATCGACTACTCGACCAACTACTTGACCAACTACTCGACCAAGTACTCGACCATCTACTCGACCATCTACTTGACCAACTACTCGACCAACTACTCGACCAACTACTCGACCAACTACTCGAGCAATCACTCGACCAACTACTCAACCAACTACTCTACCAATCACTCGACCAACTACTCGACCAATCACTCGACCAACTACTCGACCAACTACTCGACCAACTACTCGACTAACTACTCGACCGACCACTCGATCGACTACTCGACTAATCACTCGACCAACTACTCGACCAACTACTCGACCAACTACTCGACCAACTACTCGACCAACTACTCGACCAACTACTCGACCAATCACTCGACCAACTACTCGACCAATCGCTCGACCAACTACTCGACCAACTACTCGACCAACTACTCGACCGACCACTCGACCTACCACTTGGCCACTCTCTCAAACAACTACTCGACCACCTACTTGACCTACCACTCGAGCAACTACTCGACCAACTAATCGACCAACTAGTCGACCAACTACTCGACCAACTACTCGACCAACTACTCGACCAACTACTCGACCAACTACTCGACCAACTACTCGACCGACCACTCTACTGACTACTCGACCAATCACTCGACCAACTACTCGCCAACTACTCGACCAACTACTCGACCAACTACTCGACCAACTACTCGACCAACTACTCGACCAACTACTCGACCAACTACTCGACCGACTACTCGACTAATCACTCGACCAACTACTCGACCAACTACTTGTCCAACTACTCAACCAACTACTCGACCAACTACTCGACCAACTACTCGACCAACTACTCGACCAACTACTCGACCAACTACTCGACCAACTACTCGACCAACTACTCGACCAACTACTCGACCAACTACTCGACCAATCACTCGACCAACTACTCGACCAACTACTCGACCAACTACTCGACCAACTACTCGACCAACTACTCGACCAACTACTCGACCAACTACTCGACCGACCACTCTACCGACTACTCGACCAATCACTCGACCAACTACTCGCCAACTACTCGACCAACTACTCGACCAACTACTCGACCAACTACTCGACCAACTACTCTACCAACTACTCGACCAACTACTCGACCAACTACTCGACCAACTACTCGACCGACTACTCGACCAACTACTTGACCAACTACTCGACCAAGTACTCGACCATCTACTCGACCATCTACTTGACCAACTACTCGACCAACTACTCGACCAACTACTCGACCAACTACTCGAGCAATCACTCGACCAACTACTCAACCAACTACTCTACCAATCACTCGACCAACTACTCGACCAATCACTCGACCAACTACTCGACCAACTACTCGACCAACTACTCGACTAACTACTCGACCGACCACTCGACCAACTACTCGACCAACTACTCGACCAACTACTCGACCAACTACTCGACCAACTACTCGACCAACTACTCGACCAACTACTCGACCGACCACTCTACTGACTACTCGACCAATCACTCGACCAACTACTCGCCAACTACTCGACCAACTACTCGACCAACTACTCGACCAACTACTCGACCAACTACTCGACCAACTACTCGACCAACTACTCGACCGACTACTCGACTAATCACTCGACCAACTACTCGACCAACTACTTGTCCAACTACTCAACCAACTACTCGACCAACTACTCGACCAACTACTCGACCAATCGCTCGACCAACTACTCGACCAACTACTCGACCAACTACTCGACCAACTACTCGACCAACTACTCGACCAACTACTCGACCAACTACTCGACCGACCACTCGACCGACTACTCCACCAATCACTCGACCAACTACTAGACCAACTACTCGACCAACTACTCGACCAACTACTCGACCAACTACTCGACCAACTACTCGACCGACCACTCTACTGACTACTCGACCAATCACTCGACCAACTACTCGCCAACTACTCGACCAACTACTCGACCAACTACTCGACCAACTACTCGACCAACTACTCGACCAACTACTCGACCAACTTCTCGACCGACTACTCGACTAATCACTCGACCAACTACTCGATCAACTACTCGACCAACTACTCAACCAACTACTCGACCAAATACTCGACCAACTACTCGACCAATCGCTCGACCAACTACTCGACCAACTACTCGACCAACTACTCGACCAACTACTCGACCAATTACTCGACCAACTACTCGACCAACTACTCGACCGACCACTCGACCGACTACTCCACCAATCACTCGACCAACTACTAGACCTACTACTCGACCAACTACTCAACCAACTACTCGACCAACTACTCGACCAACTACTCGACCAACTACTCGACCAACTATTCGGCCAACTACTCGAGCAATCACTCGACCAACTACTCAACCAACTACTCGACCAATCACTCGACCAACTACTCGACCAACTACTTGATCAACTACTCGACCAACTACTCGACCAACTACTCAAGCAGTCACTCGACCAACTACTCGACCAACTACTCGACCAACTACTTGACCAACTACTCGACCAAGTACTCGACCAACTACTCGACCAACTACTCGAGCAGTCACTCGACCAACTACTCGACCAACTACTCGACCAACCACTCGACCGACCACTCGACCAACTACTCGACCAACTACTCGACCAACCAGTCGACCAACCAGTCGACCAACAAGTCGACTAATCACTCGACCAACTACTCGACCAACTACTCGACCAACTACTCGACCAACTACTAGACCAATCACTCGACCAACTACTCGACCAACTACTCGACCATCTACTCGACCAACTACTTGACCAACTACTCGACCAACTACTCGACCAACTACTCGACCAACTACTCGAGCAATCACTCGACCAACTACTCAACCAACTACTCTACCAATCACTCGACCAACTACTCGACCAATCGCTCGACGAACTACTCGACCAACTACTCGACCAACTACTCGACCAACTACTCTACCAATCACTCGACCAACTACTCGACCAACTACTCGACCAACCACTCGACCAACTACTCGACCAACTACTCGACCAACTACTCGACCAACTACTCGACCAACTACTCGACCAACTACTCGACCGACTACTCGACCAACTACTCGACCAACTACTCGACCAACTACTCGACCAACTACTCGAGCAATCACTCGACCAACTACTCGAAAAACTACTCGACCAATCACTCGACCAACTACTCGACCAACTACTCGACCGACCACTCGACCGACCACTCGACCAACCACTCGACCAACTACTCAACCATCTACTCGACCAAATACTCGACCAACTACTTGACCAACTACTCGAACAACTACTCGACCAACTAGTCAACTAACTACTTGAGCAACTACTCGACCAACTACTCGACCAACTACTCGACCAACTACTCGACCAACTACTCGACCCACTACTCGACCGACCACTAGACCGACTAATCCACCAATCACTCGACCAACTACTAGACCAACTACTCGACCAACTACTCAACCAACTACTCGACCAACTACTCGACCAACTACTCGACCAACTACTCGACCAACTACTCGGCCAACTACTCGAGCAATCACTCGACCAACTACTCAACCAACTACTCGACCAATCACTCGACCAACTACTCGACCTACTACTTGATCAACTACTCGACCAACTACTCGACCAACTACTCAAGCAGTCACTCGACCAACTACTCGACCAACTACTCGACCAACTACTCGACCAACTACTCGACCAACTACTCGAGCAATCACTCGACCAACTACTCAACCAACTACTCTACCAATCACTCGACCAACTACTCGACCAATCGCTCGACCAACTACTCGACCAATCACTCGACCAACTACTCGACCAACTACTTGATCAACTACTCGACCAACTACTCGACCAACTACTCAAGCAGTCACTCGACCAACTACTCGACCAACTACTCGACCAACTACTCGACCAACTACTCGAGCAATCACTCGACCAACTACTCGACCAATTACTCGACCAACTACTCGAGCAATCACTCGACCAACTACTCAACCAACTACTCTACCAATCACTCGACCAACTACTCGACCAATCGCTCGACCAACTACTCGACCAACTACTCGACCAACTACTCGACCAACTACTCGACCAACCACTCGACCAACTACTCGACCAACTACTCGACCAACTACTCGACCAACTACTCGACCAACTACTCGACCAACTACTCGACCGACTACTCGACCAACTACTCTACCAACTACTCGACCAACTACTCGACCAACTACTCGAGCAATCACTCGACCAACTACTCGAACAACTACTCGACCAATCACTCGACCAACTACTCGACCAACTACTCGACCGACCACTCGACCGACCACTCGACCAACCACTCGACCAACTACTCAACCATCTACTCGACCAAATACTCGACCAAATAATTGACCAACTACTCGGCCAACTACTCGAGCAATCACTCGACCAACTATTCAACCAACTACTCGACCAATCACTCGACCAACTACTCGACCAACTACTTGATCAACTACTCGACCAACTACTCGACCAAATACTCGAGCATTCACTCGACCAACTACTCGACCAACTACTCGACCATCTACTTGACCAACTACTCGACCAAGTACTCGACCAACTACTCGACCAACTACTCGAGCAGTCACTAGACCAACTACTCGTCCAACTACTCGACCAACCACTCGACCGACCACTCGACCAACTACTCGACCAACTACTCGACCAACCTGTCGACCAACCAGTTGACCAACAAGTCGACTAATCACTCGACCAACTACTCGACCAACTACTCGACCAACTACTCGACCAACTACAAGACCAATCACTCGACCAACTACTCGACCAACTACTCGACCATCTGCTCGACCAACTACTTGACCAACTACTCGACCAACTACTCGACCAATTACTCGACCAACTACTCGAGCAATCACTAGACCAACTACTCAACCAACTACTCTACCAATCACTCGACCAAGTACTCGACCAATCGCTCGACCAACTACTCGACCAACTACTCGACCAACTACTCGACCAACTACTCGACCGACCACTCGACCGACTAGTCGACCAATCACTCGACCAATCACTCGACCAACTACTCGACCAACTATTCGACCAACTACTCGACCAACTACTCGACCAATCACTCGACCAACTACTCGACCAACTACTCGACCGACCACTCGACCGACTACTCCACCAATCACTCGACCAACTACTAGCCCAACTACTCGACCAACTACTCAACCAACTACTCGACCAACTACTCGACCAACTACTCGACCAACTACTCGACCAACTACTCGGCCAACTACTCGACCAACTACTTGACCAATTACTCGACCAACTACTCGACCAACTACTCGACCAACTTTTCGAGCAATCACTCGACCAACTACTCAACCAACTACTCGACCAATCACTCGACCAACTACTCGACCAATCGCTCGACCAACTACTTTACCATCTACTCAACCAACTACTCGACCAATCACTCGACCAACTACTCGACCAACAACTCGACCAACTACTCGACCAACTACTCGACCAACTACTCGACCAACTACTCGACCAACTACTTGACCGACCACTCGACCTACTACTCGACCAATTACTCGACCGACCACTCGACCAACTACTCGACCAACTACTCGACCAACGAGTCGACCAACCAGTCGACCAACAAGTCGACTAACCAGTCGATCAACTACTCGACTACCTACTCGACCAACTACTCGACCAACTACTCGACCAACTACTCGACCAACTACTCGACCCACTAGTTGACCAACTACTCGACCAACTACTCGACCAACTACTCGACCAATCACTCGAGCAACTACTCGACCAATTGCTCGACCAACTACTCGACCAACTACTCGAGCGACCACTCGACCAACTACTCGACCAATCGCTCGACCAACTACTCGACCAACTACTCGACCAAGTACTCGACGGACCACTCGACCGACTAGTCGACCAATCACTCGACCAATCACTCGACCAACTACTCGACCAACTACTCGACCAACTACTCGACCAACTTTTCGAGCAATCACTCGACCAACTACTCAACCAACTACTCGACCAATCACTCGACAACTACTCGACCAATCGCTCGACCAACTACTTTACCAACTACTCAACCAACTACTCGACCAATCACTCGACCAACTACTCGACCAACAACTCGACCAACTACTCGACCAACTACTCGACCAACTACTCGACCAACTACTCGACCAACTACTCGACCAACTACTCGACCAACTACTCGACCAACTACTTGACCTACCACTCGAGCAACTACTCGACCAACTAGTCGACCAAACACTCGACCAACTACTCGACCAATCACTCGACCAATCACTCGACCAACTACTCGACCAATCGCTCGACCAACTACTCGACCAACTACTCGACCAACTACTCGACCGACCACTCGACCTACCACTTGGCCACTCTCTCGACCAACTACTCGACCACCTACTTGACCTACCACTCGAGCAACTACTCGACCAACTAGTCGACCAAACACTCGACCAACTACTCGACCAACTACTCGACCAACCACTCTACCGACCACTCGACCAATCACTCGACCAACTACTCAACCAACCACTCGACCAACCATTCGACCAACAAGTCGTCTTACTAGTCGTCCAACCAGTCGATTAACTACTCGACTACCTACTCGACCAATTACTCGACCGACCACTCGACCGACCACTCGACCAACTACTCGACCAACTACTCGACCAACTACTCGACCAACTACTCCACCAACTACTCGACCGACTACTCGACCAACTACTCGACCAATCACTCGACCGACCACTCGACCAACTACTCGACCAACTACTCGACCGACCACTCGACCGACCACTCGACCAACCACTCGACCAACTACTCAACCATCTACTCGACCAAATACTCGACCAACTACTCGACCAACTAGTCGAGCAGTCACTCGACCAACTACTCAACCAACTACTCTACCAATCACTCGACCAACTACTCGACCAATCGCTCGACCAACTACTCGACCAACTACTCGACCAACTACTCGACCAACTACTCGACCAACTACTCGACCGACTACTCGACCAACTACTTGACCAACTACTCGACCAAGTACTCGACCATCTACTCGACCAACTACTTGACCAACTACTCGACCAACTACTCGACCAACTACTCGAGCAATCACTCGACCAACTACTCAACCAACTACTCTACCAATCACTCGACCAACTACTCGACCAATCACTCGACCAACTACTCGACCAACTACTCGACCAACTACTCGACTAACTACTCGACCGACCACTCGACCAACTACTCGACCAACTACTCGACCAACTACTCGACCAACTACTCGACCAACTACTCGACCAACTACTCGACCAACTACTCGACCGACCACTCTACTGACTACTCGACCAATCACTCGACCAACTACTCGCCAACTACTCGACCAACTACTCGACCAACTACTCGACCAACTACTCGACCAACTACTCGACCAACTACTCGACCAACTACTCGACCAATCACTCGACCAACTACTCGACCAACTACTCGACCAACTACTAGATCATCTACTCGACCAACTACTCGACCAACTACTCGACTAATTACTCAACCAACTACTCGACCAATCACTCGACCAACTACTCGACCAACTACTCGACCAACTACTCGACCAACTACTCGACCAACTACTCGACCAACTACTCGACCGACCACTCTACCGACTACTCGACCAATCACTCGACCAACTACTCGCCAACTACTCGACCAACTACTCGGCCAACTACTCGACCAACTACTCGACCAACTACTCGACCAACTACTCGACCAACTAGTCGACCAACTACTCGACCGACTACTCGACCAACTACTCGACCAATCGCTCTACCAACTACTCGACCAACTTCTCGACCAACTACTCGACCAACTATTCGACCAACTACTCGACCGACCACTCGACCGACTACTCCACCAATCACTCGACCAACTACTAGCCCAACTACTCGACCAACTACTCAACCAACTACTCGACCAACTACTCGACCAACTACTCGACGAACTACTCGACCAACTACTCGGCCAACTACTCGAGCAATCACTCGACCAACTACTCAACCAACTACTCGACCAATCACTCGACCAACTACTCGACCAACTACTTGATCAACTACTCGACCAACTACTCGACCAACTACTCGACCAACTACTCGACCAACTACTCGACCAACTACTCGACCAACTACTCGACCAACTACTCGACCGACCACTCGACTAATCACTCGACCAACTACTCGACCAACTACTTGTCCAACTACTCAACCAACTACTCGACCAACTACTCGACCAACTACTCGACCAATCGCTCGACCAACTACTCGACCAACTACTCGACCAACTACTCGACCAACTACTCGACCAACTACTCGACCAACTACTCGACCAACTACTCGACCAACTACTCGACCGACCACTCGACCGACTACTCCACCAATCACTCGACCAACTACTAGACCAACTACTCGACCAACTACTCGACCAACTACTCGACCAACTACTCGACCAACTACTCGACCGACCACTCTACTGACTACTCGACCAATCACTCGACCAACTACTCGCCAACTACTCGACCAACTACTCGACCAACTACTCGACCAACTACTCGACCAACTACTCGACCAACTACTCGACCAACTACTCGACCAATCGCTCGACCATCTACTCGACCGACTACTCCACCAATCACTCGACAAACTACTAGACCAACTACTCGACCAACTACTCAACCACCTACTCGACCAACTACTCAACCAACTACTCGACCAATCACTCGACCAACTACTCGGCCAACAACTCGACCAACTACTCGACCAACTACTCGACCAACTACTCGACCAACTACTCGACCAACTACTCGAACGACCACTCGACCTACTACTCGACCAATCACTCGACCGACCACTCGACCAACTACTCGACCAACTACTTGACCGACCACTCGACCGACCACTCGACCAACCACTCGGCCAACTACTCAACCATCTACTCGACCAAATACTCGACCAACTACTTGACCAACTACTCGAACAACTACTCGACCAACTAGTCGACCAACTACTTGACCAACTACTCGACCAACTACTCGACCAACTAGTCGACCAACTACTCGACCGACCACTCGACCGACTAGTCGACCAATCACTCGACCAATCACTCGACCAACTACTCGACCAACTAATCGACCAACTACTCGACCAACTACTCGACCAATCACTGGACCAACTACTCGACCAACTACTCGACCAACTACTCGACCAACTACTTGACCAATTACTCGACCAACTACTCGACCAACTACTCGACCGACTACTCGACCAACTACTCGACCAATCGCTCGACCAACTACTCGACCAACTTCTCGACCAACTACTCGACCAACTATTCGACCAACTACTCGACTGACCACTCGACCGACTACTCCACCAATCACTCGACCAACTACTAGCCCAACTACTCGACCAACTACTCAACCAACTACTCGACCAACTACTCGACCAACTACTCGACCAACTACTCGACCAACTACTCGGCCAACTACTCGAGCAATCACTCGACCAACTATTCAACCAACTACTCGACCAATCACTCGACCAACTACTCGACCAACTACTTGATCAACTACTCGACCAACTACTCGACCAAATACTCGAGCATTCACTCGACCAACTACTCGACCAACTACTCGACCATCTACTTGACCAACTACTCGACCAAGTACTCGACCAACTACTCGACCAACTACTCGAGCAGTCACTAGACCAACTACTCGTCCAACTACTCGACCAACCACTCGACCGACCACTCGACCAACTACTCGACCAACTACTCGACCAACCTGTCGACCAACCAGTTGACCAACAAGTCGACTAATCACTCGACCAACTACTCGACCAACTACTCGACCAACTACAAGACCAATCACTCGACCAACTACTCGACCAACTACTCGACCATCTACTCGACCAACTACTTGACCAACTACTCGACCAACTACTCGACCAATTACTCGACCAACTACTCGAGCAATCACTAGACCAACTACTCAACCAACTACTCTACCAATCACTCGACCAAGTACTCGACCAATCGCTCGACCAACTACTCGACCAACTACTCGACCAACTACTCGACCAACTACTCGACCGACCACTCGACCGACTAGTCGACCAATCACTCGACCAATCACTCGACCAACTACTCGACCAACTATTCGACCAACTACTCGACCAACTACTCGACCAATCACTCGACCAACTACTCGACCAACTACTCGACCGACCACTCGACCGACTACTCCACCAATCACTCGACCAACTACTAGCCCAACTACTCGACCAACTACTCAACCAACTACTCGACCAACTACTCGACCAACTACTCGACCAACTACTCGACCAACTACTCGGCCAACTACTCGACCAACTACTTGACCAATTACTCGACCAACTACTCGACCAACTACTCGACCAACTTTTCGAGCAATCACTCGACCAACTACTCAACCAACTACTCGACCAATCACTCGACCAACTACTCGACCAATCGCTCGACCAACTACTTTACCATCTACTCAACCAACTACTCGACCAATCACTCGACCAACTACTCGACCAACAACTCGACCAACTACTCGACCAACTACTCGACCAACTACTCGACCAACTACTCGACCAACTACTTGACCGACCACTCGACCTACTACTCGACCAATTACTCGACCGACCACTCGACCAACTACTCGACCAACTACTCGACCAACGAGTCGACCAACCAGTCGACCAACAAGTCGACTAACCAGTCGATCAACTACTCGACTACCTACTCGACCAACTACTCGACCAACTACTCGACCAACTACTCGACCAACTACTCGACCCACTAGTTGACCAACTACTCGACCAACTACTCGACCAACTACTCGACCAATCACTCGAGCAACTACTCGACCAATTGCTCGACCAACTACTCGACCAACTACTCGAGCGACCACTCGACCAACTACTCGACCAATCGCTCGACCAACTACTCGACCAACTACTCGACCAAGTACTCGACGGACCACTCGACCGACTAGTCGACCAATCACTCGACCAATCACTCGACCAACTACTCGACCAACTACTCGACCAACTACTCGACCAACTTTTCGAGCAATCACTCGACCAACTACTCAACCAACTACTCGACCAATCACTCGACAACTACTCGACCAATCGCTCGACCAACTACTTTACCAACTACTCAACCAACTACTCGACCAATCACTCGACCAACTACTCGACCAACAACTCGACCAACTACTCGACCAACTACTCGACCAACTACTCGACCAACTACTCGACCAACTACTCGACCGACCACTCGACCTACTACTCGACCAATCGACCGACCACTCGACCAACTACTCGACCAACTACTCGACCGACCACTCGACCGACCACTCGGCCAAACACTCGACCAACTACTCAACCATCTACTCGACCAAATACTCGACCAACTACTTGACCAACTACTCGAACAACTACTCGACCAACTAGTCGACCAACTACTTGACCAACTACTCGACCAACTACTCGACCAACTACTCGACCAACTAGTCGACCAACTACTCGAGCAGTCACTCGACCAACTACTCGACTACCTACTCGACCAACTACTCGACCAACTACTCGACCAACTACTCGACCAACTACTCGACCAACTACTCGACCCACTACTTGACCAACTACTCGACCAACTACTCGACCAACTACTCGACCAATCACTCCACCAACTACTCGACCAATCGCTCGACCAACTACTCGACCAACTACTCGACCAACTACTCGACCGACCACTCGACCTACCACTTGGCCACTCTCTCGACCAACTACTCGACCACCTACTTGACCTACCACTCGAGCAACTACTCGACCAACTAGTCGACCAAACACTCGACCAACTACTCGACCAACTACTCGACCAACCACTCTACCGACCACTCGACCAATCACTCGACCAACTACTCAACCAACCACTCGACCAACCATTCGACCAACAAGTCGTCTTACTAGTCGTCCAACCAGTCGATTAACTACTCGACTACCTACTCGACCAACTACTCGACCGACCACTCGACCGACCACTCGACCAACTACTCGACCAACTACTCGACCAACTACTCGACCAACTACTCCACCAACTACTCGACCGACTACTCGACCAACTACTCGACCAATCACTCGACCGACCACTCGACCAACTACTCGACCAACTACTCGACCGACCACTCGACCGACCACTCGACCAACCACTCGACCAACTACTCAACCATCTACTCGACCAAATACTCGACCAACTACTCGACCAACTAGTCGAGCAGTCACTCGACCAACTACTCAACCAACTACTCTACCAATCACTCGACCAACTACTCGACCAATCGCTCGACCAACTACTCGACCAACTACTCGACCAACTACTCGACCAACTACTCGACCAACTACTCGACCGACTACTCGACCAACTACTTGACCAACTACTCGACCAAGTACTCGACCATCTACTCGACCAACTACTTGACCAACTACTCGACCAACTACTCGACCAACTACTCGAGCAATCACTCGACCAACTACTCAACCAACTACTCTACCAATCACTCGACCAACTACTCGACCAATCACTCGACCAACTACTCGACCAACTACTCGACCAACTACTCGACCAACTACTTGTCCAACTACTCGACCAACTACTCGACCAACTACTCGACCAACTACTCGACCAATCGCTCGACCAACTACTCGACCAACTACTCGACCAACTACTCGACCAACTACTCGACCAACTACTCGACCAACTACTCGACCAACTACTCGACCGACCACTCGACCGACTACTCCACCAATCACTCGACCAACTACTAGACCAACTACTCGACAAACTACTCGACCAACTACTCGACCAACTACTCGACCAACTACTCGACCGACCACTCTACTGACTACTCGACCAATCACTCGACCAACTACTCGCCAACTACTCGACCAACTACTCGACCAACTACTCGACCAACTACTCGACCAACTACTCGACCAACTACTCGACCAACTTCTCGACCGACTACTCGACTAATCACTCGACGAACTACTCGATCAACTACTCGACCAACTACTCAACCAACTACTCGACCAACTACTCGACCAACTACTCGACCAATCGCTCGACCAACTACTCGACCAACTACTCGACCAACTACTCGACCAACTACTCGACCAATTACTCGACCAACTACTCGACCAACTACTCGACCGACCAATCGACCGACTACTCCACCAATCACTCGACCAACTACTAGACCTACTACTCGACCAACTACTCAACCAACTACTCGACCAACTACTCGACCAACTACTCGACCAACTACTCGACCAACTACTCGGCCAACTACTCGAGCAATCACTCGACCAACTACTCAACCAACTACTCGACCAATCACTCGACCAACTACTCGACCAACTACTTGATCAACTACTCGACCAACTACTCGAGCAACTACTCAAGCAGTCACTCGACCAACTACTCGACCAACTACTCGACCAACTACTTGACCAACTACTCGACCAAGTACTCGACCAACTACTCGACCAACTACTCGAGCAGTCACTCGACCAACTACTCGACCAACTACTCGACCAACCACTCGACCGACCACTCGACCAACTACTCGACCAACTACTCGACCAACCAGTCGACCAACCAGTCGACCAACAAGTCGACTAATCACTCGACCAACTACTCGACCAACTACTCGACCAACTACTCGACCAACTACTAGACCAATCACTCGACCAACTACTCGACCAACTACTCGACCATCTACTCGACCAACTACTCGACCAACTACTCAACCAACTACTCGACCAACTACTCGACCAACTACTCGACCAACTACTCGACCAACTACTCGGCCAACTACTCGAGCAATCACTCGACCAACTACTCAACCAACTACTCGACCAATCACTCGACCAACTACTCGACCTACTACTTGATCAACTACTCGACCAACTACTCGACCAACTACTCAAGCAGTCACTCGACCAACTACTCGACCAACTACTCGACCAACTACTCGACCAACTACTCGACCAACTACTCGAGCAATCACTCGACCAACTACTCAACCAACTACTCTACCAATCACTCGACCAACTACTCGACCAATCGCTCGACCAACTACTCGACCAACTACTCGACCTACTACTCGACCAACTACTCTACCAATCACTCGACCAACTACTCGACCAACTACTCGACCAACCACTCGACCAACTACTCGACCAACTACTCGACCAACTACTCGACCAACTACTCGACCAACTACTCGACCAACTACTCGACCGACTACTCGACCAACTACTCGACCAACTACTCGACCAACTACTCGACCAACTACTCGAGCAATCACTCGACCAACTACTCGAACAACTACTCGACCAATCACTCGACCAACTACTCGACCAACTACTCGACCGACCACTCGACCGACCACTCGACCAACCACTCGACCACCTACTCAACCATCTACTCGACCAAATACTCGACCAACTACTTGACCAACTACTCAAACAACTACTCGACCAACTAGTCGACCAACTACTTGAGCAACTACTCGACCAACTACTCGACCAACTACTCGACCAACTACTCGACCAACTACTCGACCCACTACTTGACCAACTACTCGACCAACTACTCGACCAACTACTCGACCAATCACTCGACCAACTACTCGACCAATCGCTCGACCAACTACTCGACCAACTACTCGACCAACTACTCGACCGACCACTCGACCTACCACTGGGCCACTCTCTCGACCAACTACTCGACCACCTACTTGACCTACCACTCGAGCAACTACTCGACCAACTACTCGACCAACTAGTCGACCAATCACTCGACCAACTACTCGACCAACTAGTCGACCAACCACTCTACCGACCACTCGACCAATCACTCGACCAACTACTCAACCAACCACTCGACCAACCAGTCGACCAATAACTCGAACAACTACTCTACCAACTACTCGACCGACCACTCGACCGACCCCTCGACCAATAACTCGAACAACTACTCTACCAACTACTCGACCGACCACTCGACCGACCCCTCGACCAATAACTCGAACAACTACTCGACCAACTACTCGACCAACTACTCGACCAATAACTCGTACAACTACTCGACCAACTACTCGACCAACTACTAGACCATCTACTCGACCAACTACTCGACCAACTACTCGACCAACTACTCGACCAATCACTCGACCAACTACTCGACCAACTACTCGACCAACTACTAGACCATCTACTCGACCAACTACTCGACCAACTACTCGACCAACTACTCGACCAATCACTCGACCAACTACTCGACCAACTACTCGACTAATTACTCAACCAACTACTCGACCAATCACTCGACCAACTACTCGACCAACTACTCGACCAACTACTCGACCGACCACTCGACCGACCACTCGACCAATAATTCGAACAACTACTCTACCAACTACTCGACCGACCACTCGACCGACCCCTCGACCAATAACTCGAACAACTACTCGACCAACTACTCGACGAACTACTCGACCAATAACTCGACCAACTACTCGACCAACTACTCGACCAACTACTAGACCATCTACTCGACCAACTACTCGACCAACTACTCGACCAACTACTCGACCAATCACTCGACCAACTACTCGACCAACTACTCGACCAACTACTAGATCATGTACTCGACCAACTACTCGACCAACTACTCGACCAACTACTCGACCAATCACTCGACCAACTACTCGACCAACTACTCGACTAATTACTCAACCAACTACTCGACCAATCACTCGACCAACTACTCGACCAACTACTCGACCAACTACTCGACCAACTACTCGACCAACTACTCGACCAACTACTCGACCGACCACTCTACCGACTACTCGACCAATCACTCGACCAACTACTCGCCAACTACTCGACCAACTACTCGACCAACTACTCGACCAACTACTCGACCAACTACTCGACCAACTACTCGACCAACTACTCGACCAACTACTCGACCGACTACTCGACCAACTACTCGACCAATCGCTCGACCAACTACTCGACCAACTTCTCGACCAACTACTCGACCAACTATTCGACCAACTACTCGACCGACCACTCGACCGACTACTCCACCAATCACTCGACCAACTACTAGCCCAACTACTCGACCAACTACTCAACCAACTACTCGACCAACTACTCGACCAACTACTCGACCAACTACTCGACCAACTACTCGGCCAACTACTCGAGCAATCACTCGACCAACTACTCAACCAACTACTCGACCAATCACTCGACCAACTACTCGACCAACTACTTGATCAACTACTCGACCAACTACTCGACCAACTACTCGACCAACTACTCGACCAACTACTCGACCAACTACTCGACCAACTACTCGACCGACCACTCGACTAATCACTCGACCAACTACTCGACCAACTACTTGTCCAACTACTCAACCAACTACTCGACCAACTACTCGACCAACTACTCGACCAATCGCTCGACCAACTACTCGACCAACTACTCGACCAACTACTCGACCAACTACTCGACCAACTACTCGACCAACTACTCGACCAACTACTCGACCAACTACTCGACCGACCACTCGACCGACTACTCCACCAATCACTCGACCAACTACTAGACCAACTACTCGACCAACTACTCGACCAACTACTCGACCAACTGCTCGACCAACTACTCGACCGACCACTCTACTGACTACTCGACCAATCACTCGACCAACTACTCGCCAACTACTCGACCAACTACTCGACCAACTACTCGACCAACTACTCGACCAACTACTCGACCAACTACTCGACCAACTTCTCGACCGACTACTCGACTAATCACTCGACCAACTACTCGACCAACTACTCAACCAACTACTCGACCAACTACTCGACCAACTACTCGACCAATCGCTCGACCAACTACTCGACCAACTACTCGACCAACTACTCGACCAACTACTCTACCAACTACTCGACCAACTACTCGACCAACTACTCGACCGACCACTCGACCGACTACTCCACCAATCACTCGACAAACTACTAGACCAACTACTCGACCAACTACTCAACCACCTACTCGACCAACTACTCAACCAACTACTCGACCAATCACTCGACCAACTACTCGGCCAACAACTCGACCAACTACTCGACCAACTACTCGACCAACTACTCGACCAACTACTCGAACAACTACTCGAACGACCACTCGACCTACTACTCGACCAATCACTCGACCGACCACTCGACCAACTACTCGACCAACTACTTGACCGACCACTCGACCGACCACTCGACCAACTACTCGACCAACTACTCAACCATCTACTCGACCAAATACTCGACCAACTACTTGACCAACTACTCGAACAACTACTCGACCAACTAGTCGACCAACTACTTGACCAACTACTCGACCAACTACTCGACCAACTAGTCGACCAACTACTCGACCGACCACTCGACCGACTAGTCGACCAATCACTCGACCAATCACTCGACCAACTACTCGACCAACTAATCGACCAACTACTCGACCAACTACTCGACCAATCACTCGACCAACTACTCGACCAACTACTCGACCAACTACTCGACCAACTACTTGACCAATTACTCGACCAACTACTCGACCAACTACTCGACCGACTACTCGACCAACTACTCGACCAATCGCTCGACCAACTACTCGACCAACTTCTCGACCAACTACTCGACCAACTATTCGACCAACTACTCGACTGACCACTCGACCGACTACTCCACCAATCACTCGACCAACTACTAGCCCAACTACTCGACCAACTACTCAACCAACTACTCGACCAACTACTCGACCAACTACTCGACCTACTACTCGACCAACTACTCGGCCAACTACTTGAGCAATCACTCGACCAACTACTCAACCAACTACTCGACCAATCACTCGACCAACTACTCGACCAACTACTTGATCAACTACTCGACCAACTACTCGACCAAATACTCGAGCATTCACTCGACCAACTACTCGACCAACTACTCGACCATCTACTTGACCAACTACTCGACCAAGTACTCGACCAACTACTCGACCAACTACTCGAGCAGTCACTAGACCAACTACTCGTCCAACTACTCGACCAACCACTCGACCGACCACTCGACCAACTACTCGACCAACTACTCGACCAACCTGTCGACCAACCAGTTGACCAACAAGTCGACTAATCACTCGACCAACTACTCGACCAACTACTCGACCAACTACTCGACCAACTACAAGACCAATCACTCGACCAACTACTCGACCAACTACTCGACCATCTACTCGACCAACTACTTGACCAACTACTCGACCAACTCCTCGACCAATTACTCGACCAACTACTCGAGCAATCACTAGACCAACTACTCAACCAACTACTCTACCAATCACTCGACCAAGTACTCGACCAATCGCTCGACCAACTACTCGACCAACTACTCGACCGACCACTCGACCGACTAGTCGACCAATCACTCGACCAATCACTCGACCAACTACTCGACCAACTATTCGACCAACTACTCGACCAACTACTCGACCAATCACTCGACCAACTACTCGACCAACTACTCGACCGACCACTCGACCGACTACTCCACCAATCACTCGACCAACTACTAGCCCAACTACTCGACCAACTACTCAACCAACTACTCGACCAACTACTCGACCAACTACTCGACCAACTACTCGACCAACTACTCGGCCAACTACTCGACCAACTACTTGACCAACTACTCGACCATCTACTCGACCAACTACTTGACCAACTACTCGACCAACTACTCGACCAATTACTCGACCAACTACTCGAGCAATCACTAGACCAACTACTCAACCAACTACTCTACCAATCACTCGACCAAGTACTCGACCAATCGCTCGACCAACTACTCGACCAACTACTCGACCGACCACTCGACCGACTAGTCGACCAATCACTCGACCAATCACTCGACCAACTACTCGACCAACTATTCGACCAACTACTCGACCAACTACTCGACCAATCACTCGACCAACTACTCGACCAACTACTCGACCGACCACTCGACCGACTACTCCACCAATCACTCGACCAACTACTAGCCCAACTACTCGACCAACTACTCAACCAACTACTCGACCAACTACTCGACCAACTACTCGACCAACTACTCGACCAACTACTCGGCCAACTACTCGACCAACTACTTGACCAATTACTCGACCAACTACTCGACCAACTACTCGATTAACTTTTCGAGCAATCACTCGACCAACTACTCAACCAACTACTCGACCAATCACTCGACCAACTACTCGACCAATCGCTCGACCAACTACTTTACCATCTACTCAACCAACTACTCGACCAATCACTCGACCAACTACTCGACCAACAACTCGACCAACTACTCGACCAACTACTCGACCAACTACTCGACCAACTACTCGACCAACTACTTGACCGACCACTCGACCTACTACTCGACCAATTACTCGACCGACCACTCGACCAACTCCTCGACCAACTACTCGACCAACGAGTCGACCAACCAGTCGACCAACAAGTCGACTAACCAGTCGATCAACTACTCGACTACCTACTCGACCAACTACTCGACCAACTACTCGACCAACTACTCGACCAACTACTCGACCCACTAGTTGACCAACTATTCGACCAACTACTCGACCAACTACTCGACCAATCACTCGAGCAACTACTCGACCAATTGCTCGACCAACTACTCGACCAACTACTCGAGCGACCACTCGACCAACTACTCGACCAATCGCTCGACCAACTACTCGACCAACTACTCGACCAACTACTCGACCAAGTACTCGACGGACCACTCGACCGACTAGTCGACCAATCACTCGACCAATCACTCGACCAACTACTCGACCAACTACTCGACCAACTACTCGACCAACTTTTCGAGCAATCACTCGACCAACTACTCAACCAACTACTCGACCAATCACTCGACCAACTACTCGACCAATCGCTCGACCAACTACTTTACCAACTACTCAACCAACTACTCGACCAATCACTCGACCAACTACTCGACCAACAACTCGACCAACTACTCGACCAACTACTCGACCAACTACTCGACCAACTACTCGACCAA